>VXAK01000410.1:198903-291664 GCA_013399435.1 Arenaria interpres | reverse complement strand
TTCCCTTCCCTTCCCTTCCCTTCCCTTCCCTTCCCTTTCTCATTCTCCTCTCCCACCAAGCAGGATACCTGGAGGAGCTCCACCTTTAGTGGAGGCGTTGAACAACAAATCCAGCCACCAGACTCTGGCCACATACAAGTCTGCAGACTCCAAGCATGGCTGGGCACGAGCTGTGTGGCCTCTTCAGGATCCTTCACACTCCATATTTGCCTTGTGTAAGTGGGGACACCCCTCAGCTGGACAAACAGAGCGAGCACCTTGCCACCATCACCACGCTGCAGGTGATGCGTTTTACCTTGACCACCCCAGAGCCTCTGGGACCACAAGGCACTGTGCATTTCTGTAGGTACATACACATCTGCAGCTGGGATTGAACACATCTGGACTCATCTTCAAAAGCAAGTGCTGTGAAAGTTCCCTGTGGCCGAGCAGGACGCTTATCTGCTGCTGCTTTGCTTCCAGGGAGTGTGAGGTACAAAGCACCCCAGTGAAGCAGCGTTAGAGACATCTTTGGGAGGTGTAATATGGTTGGGAAGGCTGGTTTGGGAGAGGAGAAAGGGGATGGAAGGAAATAGCTTCAAGCCTGCATCATCGGAGATTTTGGAGTTTGGCTGAAGTGGCTGAGAGCTGGGGTGTGGGTTTTTATTGAATAATCATCGCTTTCTGGGTAAAGTGGAAAATGTTCCTGTGAAATCTCTAAATTGTCAGTTTTTCATGCAAAAAAGCAACTCTGGACCATGCGCTTCCCACGTGCAAAGTGCAGTCTCGTTAAAGTGGCAAGTCCTTTTCTCCCCAGGCAGGTGATGGGAGCAGCACGTTGCTGGGTGCTAACTGCTCTCCTTCACTCCCACCACCTGAAACCTGGAAACCAGTCTGTCCTGTTCAAATCCCCTCCTGGTTCCTGGCCTTCAGTTCGTTAGAGATGGGCTTTTCCCTTGTGGGACTCGAAAATGATTCATCCACCAGCCCAGGAATGCAACCCTGGAGGCATCGTTAGCAGTCCTCTCCCAAAAACGTTCTTCTGGAGCTGGATTTCTGTGCGGAAGGAATGTGGTCTGGAAAAGTCCTCCCCAGTAAATCTTTGAGCAAAGAGGATTCAAGTCCCGGCTTCATCCAGATCCTTTCTTGGGAGAGAAAACATCCTAAAACCAAAGGCGGGTGCAGTGGACCCACCCCCAGGGCCAGGACTCTCTTCCTGCTCGGGGTGCAAGTGCTGTGCCCTTTCCTCCTCCTGCAGCTGGTGAGCTTCAGTACCACCCTCCTCCTCCTCCCTGTTTGCAAGGGGAGCAATGCTTCTGACTCCTGGCAAGACAAACCCCCTCCAAACACAGGCAGAAAGACCGTGTGTGAGTGCACGTCAATGAGCGATGACCCTGCCATCTTGTTATAGTTTGTCCCCGAGCAGCTTTGGTAAGAAGTTTGGTAAGAAGGTAACAATGCTCATTGCATTGTTCAGATGCCTACAGGTAGAACTGGTGTCCATTCACTCTGTTGGATAATATGTTTAATCCAAATAAGCCAAGCCCTGGGCGTAGTACTTTGACTTCTGGTGCTTTCCCTTCATGCTAAAAAATGCTAAGGTGATACTGCCCTTTGCAGGATGGACTCTTTATTCAAAGAATAATGTGCTGCTGTTCAGAAAAGCCAGGAATCAGGAAGGAGAAACACTAAACTGGCCAAATTATGTTGGGGAACAGCACAAGGAGGCCTCAAGCATGACCTCTCGCTTGTATTAGAAAGAGTCCTGTCCCACCCAGAAATAATGTGGGTTTCTTGTTTGATGTTCAAACACAGTAACCGGAATTGCCCAGGAAAAGGCTCTGGGCTCACGTGAGCTCCTCTCCGGTCATTGCTCTGACCCATTGATGGCGGGTGGTGGTGGTGTTCACAGCAAAGGCTGTTGGAAGGAATGGGGTGTATCAGCCTCAGGGCAAGATTTTACCTGAAATGAGAAGGTTTCAGGGAGCACCACCGTTCCTTGCCAGCCTCTCCTGCAAAGCTTGATGACAGCTGGAGGATACCATTGCTTGTTGGCACCCAGGCTTGTAGCTGGCTTTTTGGGTCTAAATGCAACAGGGTAGTGATGTACAGCCCAGTGGATAGTACAGGGGATACAAGTGACATGGATTTCAACTTTGGCTTTCAACTCAACTTGCAGAAGATCATTTCTGGTGAGGCAATGTAATTCTCTAGACTGTGATGTTGCCTAAAGAGTGGTTGCATGAATTCTTCAATCATTGAAATCTCTGTGTTAACAAAAAACAAGTTGTTTCCCTCAACTAGCCCTTCATCTTCCCATCTCAGAGAAGCTCTATGGGTCCTAGTTAACCCAGTTCAATCCAGACCACCCTACATGCGATCTCCTGCGTGGGATCCTTGGGCTGGTCTACAAGAAGTAGGTGGAGATGATACACAGAAGGCCCTAGGCCACATGAGGAAGTGTGTACAGCAACCAGCAAAGTGCCTGATCTTCCTTCACCAGCTGACCCAAGGCGATGATGAGTATCGGTGTCCTTCCACTCTCAGCAGCGGGTCTCATGGGTGGGGGGAATGGCCCGAGCACACACCGTCAGGCTCAGACCGTGCTCTGCGCCCTTTGGGGACCGTGAAAAACAGGGAGGGGCAACGTTTAGCAGGGTGGCAATTTCTCAGCCTTTAAGGTGATTGATTTTTCTTGCTCCTTCCTGGTTGGCACAGGCAGGGCTGCATTCCTGCAAACAATACCTCGCTGGCAGGCCAGCCCCAGCCCCGGCTACCTGCTGTACCCCGAGTCCTGCGGGCACCACCTTGGCTCTGCCTGCAGGTCCCCGGGCTCAGCAGTTTGCATGATTCTTCCTCGCACCCCTTCTTTGCCTGCTAAGATTTGAAATCCATTAGGTCTGTTTAGCAGGTGTGAACAACAGGAGTCAGCAAACTCATCTCAGCTGCCAGGCAGCCTGTCCCGGGGAAACGTTTACTCTCTTTCAGGGAAAGACTTGGAGAACAAACCCCAGAGTCCCTGAGAAAAATCCAGATGCTCTCCGAGGGCACAGTTCCCATCTACCCCTCTACTCTGCGCTTGTGAGACCCCACCTGGAGTACTGTGTCCAGCTCTGGAGTCCTCAACACAGGAAGGACATGGACCTGTTGGAACAGGTCCAGCGGAGGGCCATGAAGATGATCAGAGGGATGGAGCCCTCTCCTGTGAAGACAGACTGAGAGAGTTGGGGTTGTTCAGCCCGTAGAAGAGAAGGCTCCAGGGAGACCTCATAGCAGCCTTCCAATATCTGCAGGGAACCTACAGGAGAGCTGGAGAGGGACTGTTTATCAGGCCGTGTAGTGACAGGACAAGAGGTAATGGTTTTAAATTGGAAGAGGGGAGATTTAGATTCGATACTAGAAAGAAATTTTTTACTGTGAGGGTGGTGAAGCACTGGAACATGTTGTCCAGGGAAGCAGTGGCTGCCCCATCCCTGGAGGGGTTCAAGGCCAGGCTGGATGGGGCTTTGAGCAACCTGGTCTGGTGGAGGTGTCCCTGCCCATGGCAGGGGGGTTGGAACTGGATGATCTTTAAGGTCCCTTCCAACTCTAACCATTCTATGATTCTATGATCTGACGTACATGGATGTCCCCCACGCTCTCCACGCCTGGGCACTGCAGCCTGGAAGCTGCTGAGGAAGGAATGGCTGGTGTGTGTTGGCAGCAGGGCAGGGCTTCAGGACTTCATCCCCCACTCCAGCCCTCAGCAGAACGACTTTGTGTAGTCACACGTGCTGCCGGGTCACTGAAATGAGACGGGTTAAAAATTAAGTTTGCAGGGGAGGATGGGGTTATTCTGTGGGCACTCAGGTATGGCCACTGGCGTGAGCAATCAGGTTTCCCACAGTTGCTGGTCTGCCTGGATGCTGAAAATAAATAAGCTTTGTCATTGCAGCCAGCGTGTCCTGCAACTGCACCCTTCAGTATCCAGTGACCCTAACTCCCATTAAAACCATTGGGACCAGTTGGTTTCACCGATTGCTAAAGGAGAGAAACCTGGGTCACTTCTCCTGCAGGGTGGGGGTGAGCTGTTGGGGACCTGAGTTGACTTTCTGGTTCTTGTGCAGACATCCCATGTAATCTTGGCCAAAACAGCACAAATAACCTCCCTTCTCTTGAGCTCCTGCATGAAAACAAGACATTAATCCCTCATCTCTCTTTGCTTGCAGTGTGACTCCCATGAAAGGACAGTCCCAAGGAGCCTGGAACTCAGAGGGTGTCACCACCATGGCACGAGAGAGTTACTCCTCCACCGCCCAGGGGCTGCAGTGGGATAACCTTTGCCAGGCTCATACACCCATTAACCAGTGCCGGGGCAGCTGAGCCTCCCTCCCCTGCCCGCACAGCCCGTGCTGTGAAATGGCTCCTTTCTGCTGGATTCAGCTGACGCTGGAAATCGCAGAGGCTCTGCTTGATGACCCTGACCAAAGCGTGCTGGAATTTGCTGGGCTTCATAAGGTTTTCATTAGGGCTGAGAGAGAGAGAGCCCCTGAGGTTTTTGTGAAACTCCTAAACTATCCACACAGCAATTTGCAAAACCACCCCGTTTGTGGGGATGTTTTTTACTGATCCTCTCTGCTTTTTGTCTTCCTCTCCTCATTGTCTTCCTCTCCAAGGTAGACGTGCTGCTCTACCTGGGGGAAACATCTGCTCCGTACCACGGCTGAGGACTGAGGACAGGGTGGCGACAGGATGCTCAGGAGGAGGTTGGTCTTCATTACCAAGTTGCGGGGCTGGTGATGGGGTAATCTAGCTTTGTTTTTGTCTTTGCTACCCATTTCCTACAGCAGTACTGGTTGGGAAACCTTATCCAGCTCTATCCCTGCTCCCTCCCTGGCATCACCCCTGTAACGGCAACCGATAATCCCTGCTTCCATCTTAAGACGGACACAAGACAGGTAAACATCTCAGTTCAAGGCTCCCACGATGCCTTACCCTGGGATTAAGCCTGTAAGTCATCTCCATGTGCTCTGCAAAGGGCTGAATCAGGATTTAAAATCTCTAGAAGAAAATTGTAATTTAATAACAGTAATCAGGAGCTGATAGTCTGGATCCCCGGCTCAGATGGTTTTGGCTTATGTAAAAATGAGAAAAACACTCAGGAACAGGAACACAACAGTTTCATTCCCCTGCACATCGGTCCCCTGTCGTTAGACTCGATGAAATCCACCACATCATTGCCATAAAGCTCACCCCATTAGACTCTCCATCTCTTTACCTGCAGGGCCAAGTCCTGTTGAGCCTTCATTGCCACCAAGTGTTTCCCTAAAGCTTTTTGGCATTCCGGAAAAGTGGGATAATTTTCTGAAGTAGTAGCAAACCTAAGCTTTTCTAGCACAAACCTCATTCATCCTAGCAGACAGTCAGCCAATAACCCGAAGAACCTCAGGTGCCCGACCTCTCCATCAGCACTGGGAGTAGGGTTTGACAGCGACCTTGGGCTGATGGGTCTGGGGGACTCGGGTCCTTCTGGAAGCCACCCCAGATAAAACAACGGTCTGAATACATCCGGATCTGAACCGGGGCCCCTCTGCCGCATTCCTCCCCCGGCTGGAAGGCAGCCAGGGCTGCTGTTTGCCCGTGCCACGTCGCGGTCCCACCTCGGCTATCCTGTTTTCTCAGCGCACCTGCTAATCCTTGGCGGCGGGGCGCGGGAGCAAGGGGAGAGGGGTGCCGAGGATCCCACGCCCGCAGTGCACACAGGCACGGCCAGCCACCCTCGGAGATTGCCACCTCCCCGGCTCACCCTGCGCCGGGGCCGGTTGCAGATTAACCTCCGAAAGGCGACGGTAGCTCTTTTGCTCCAAGGCAGGAGTCCTTCACCAGCGAGCCGGCTGGAAGAAACGCCCTCCCCGAGGATTTGCCTCCACATTCTGCCCCCCCCCCACCCAGATGTAATTTTTGAAAAGAAAATAAACTGCCGTATAGCACTCTGCAAAGCCTTCGATAGCAGGCAGAGCTCGTGCAGAAAGACCAAGGGAGGTCTGGCATGGTACAGCCATTTCCATCAGTGTTGTTATATCCCGTCGTTACAGAGAGTGCAGGTGTTTCTCCTTGCTAGCAGAGACTTAGAATCGTGTCTCCCACCCTCAAGGACGGGACATAGACATTTTAGGACATCAAAGACAGGTTCAAGACTGACCAGAAGCCCTGTCAGACCTGCTGTGAATCTGCAAGGTGTCATCTCTGACTCCTCTTTCCTTTTCTTTTGGGGCGAGGGGGCAGGTAGTACTTTTTCCCCTAAGTCTGAGGAAACATGAGCTTCATATCCCCAGTTCACAGCCCAGCATAGCTAGCTTAAAATGGGTCTTTTACTAAGATTGCCAAGCAATTAATTGGAGCGACAGGTACAGGTTTCTTCTGCCTCAATGTTGTAACCCCTGTACCAGAGAAACTGCTCCTGTCTTAACCTGCTGCGAGCTGTTGGCTCCGGGAAAACAAATTGCATCTCTAGAGCTCTCACCAAAGCTATTCCTGCCCCAGATCAGCATTTACCCTTGTGCCGCCCTTGGCTTGCCCAGGCCACTCCTTTCCTCTGAATTGGGAGAAGAGGATTTGGCCTGTCCTGCCCCTGCCTCTGCGGGATCCGCCGTTCGCACGGCTCCGTGCACAGCGTGGCCCAAGAGCGGCTCCGAAAGGGCTCCTTTGCAGGATTGAGGTGCCGGTGGGTGCCGAGAGCCACCGGCTGACGCGAGCCACGGACCACAGGAGGATGCGATGACTCCCCGCAGCTCAGGATGAACTGTGTCTCCATCGGTGCAGCACAGCACTCCTCACCCCGGTACCCGGGCACATTCCCCTGTCCCAAATCATTTCCATTTGCTGCGTTAACTATTAACCAGCACACTGTTACCTGTCAGAGGCAGCTCTGTGCTGCCCGGTCAGCTGGTGCTCGCAGAGCACTGCCCTATGAAAGCTTTCCCCCATGAAGCCCCGACCTCCACCGGTCTGAGCCCGCCAGGGCCAAAGAGAAAAGCTGTGCTCACATCCCCGTGTTGAAACTCCCTTTGCAGGCAGCTGGGACAAATCCTGAAGCTGGTGCTCCATGGCTACCAGTCATCCCTGTCATCCCCTGGTTAGATGCCGTGGCTGGCTGAGATGCACTTCTCGGGGTGTTCTTTTGCTTCAGCAAGTTATAACCCCCAACAAGTGAGGTCCCTGTACATATTATGGCCAATATACACCCATACGTATTGTTTTCTTACCTCTTTCCCCCATACCCAGGAGCACAGCAGATGAGGGAACAGTGAATTATAGCGCAATCCTCCTCTATCAGATCTGTGGAGGACCTATGTAGATTTTCATTCAGATATGATGTTTTCGTAGGGCAGAGCAGTGATTTTGCAGAGGCTGAGCGAGGCTACCTGAGGAATGTGCAGTAAAATGTCACGTGCTTTGGTTGTGAGTCGAGGAAAACTCTCCTGAAACATTCTCAGAAATGCATGCAATGCTTTGGCTACTACAAGCCAGAACATTTAACCTCACATAAATAGTGATGGGTCTTTGCACTGGGGTCTTGAGCAGCTTGTGGGGCTTTTTTGCCTCCTTCCCTTGCTTTTGCAAAGCGTGAGGCCCCTGCTCTGTTATCTCATCTGCAGGGTTTGGCCCTTCCCTCTTCCTCCTGGAGCTCCGTACCCGAAAGCAGGGTGGAAATACCTTTGCAACGTGTCATTTTGCAAATACATCCTTGGCAGAGCCTGTTTCCCCATGCACAATGTTAACCTTTTCCACAAGCTTGTGGGACGGTCAAGGCTGAGGCAGATGTGGGCCATTACACTGCCAAAATTTGGCAGAGTCTTCCTCCCAGGAGCTTCTGATTTACCCCAGCATCAACATTTGACAATGTCTTCAATGTCTTAGGCTTGCATTAGGACACTGAAAACAGCCTCATCTGCCATCTGTACACATGAAAAAAAAACCTTTAAACCACAAGGTCTTTGAGCTCTGGGAATTCTGAGTCAAGGCTTAGGACCAGAATGTGAGAGCATCAGGTCATGCACGTGGGAAAAATAGCTGGAACAGGAACATCTCAGATCGTGTTTCAGTTATGAGAGTCGGGCTATTCTGTTTGCCACCAGTACTCAGTTAAACTGCTTGGAAATAATGTCTTCTGCTCTATAACCCCTTGGCATGACCAGAATTAGCAGGAAGGAAAAGTGCCTTCAGCTCAGCACTAAATGAGCCCATGTTTTATGACAAACATTTTCTTTTCCCTCGGCACTGACTGTTCTAAACTGCTTTACATATATTTCTACAGATTCGGGCTCCTTAAAAGCTCCCCAGGATTATTCATTACTTTCTCACTGTGGTGATGGAAAGGAGTGGGGACAGGCAGCTCAAAGATCACCTGTGCACCAGCCTGACATGCGTTACCAAAGTTGTGGGCATAGGAATGACATACTCCATCCCAGAGCTCAAATTCATGGAGCCACAGCCATGGAAACAGGTTGGTTTACATCAGCATATATCAGCACTGAAAAGGACCCAGACACACAGCAGCTATTAATTAAACCCTTGATGCTGGGGTTAATGACTTCATGTGGCAAAAGGGGAAGCAGAGCATGATAGAGTTTGGTGCTGATCCTCTGAGGTGTCCAGGTGTCCTCACTCCAGCTTCTAATGCTTCCCACCAGAGCTGCTGGGGTATGACCCTCGCTGATGGGCAAGCACTGGGCTTGGGGTTGGCCTCAAAGATAAAAGCAGGACCTGCCATGGGTCCTCATCTCCTGTGGGCTGAACGAAGACACAAAACGTGGTTTCTCTGCTTCCTGCAACAAATGAAGACACTCAGCTTGATGAAATGAAAGGAATGAAAAATGAAAGGTGAAGGCTGTTATGGGTTTTATGAGCTGTAACCTGCTGGCAGTGAGGAACAACTTGCTTGCTAGGGGTCAGTTTTGCATCTTCAACCATGAAACTAAAATCTCTGAAGTGTTCCTCTAATATGGGCACACCCAGGCAGAACGAGCAGGTTCAACCCGAGCCCTGATTTGCAGCTATCTATCTGTGATTAGTGGTATACTGGTCTGTAGTTGACGTCACAGGTATTTTGGGTGCTCTTCCCATTAGATGTCCCTTGGGGTCAATGGACTAGATCCGTGGAAACTGTGTTGGTTTAAACCTATTCCAATACCTGGCTTAACTGATGAGATGATCCATATCTGTATTCAGTTTGTGTGGGTTAATTTAAAACATTAAGGAAATGGTAAGAGAAGTTTGATGTGTAGAAAGGGAAGGACTTGGAAGGTTCACAGGTCTCCATCGTTGGAGATGTTAAAACCCTGCTGGATGCAGTCCTCCGTCCCCCAAAGGCAGAGCCACCCGGTGACAACAGGGTAAGAAGTGATGCCTCCACCTTTCCCCACCGAGGGTCATTCCCTCCACCGGCAGCACCACGCAGATGCCAGGCAGGAGCAGTTGGGACTGCGAGGAGGTGGTTTGTCTTCAGGACAACCACAGCCAGTAGCATCAGGGCAGCTTCCAGAGGGGGCAGCTGCATATTACAGCCACCCTTTGCATATACTTTTTTCTTAACGAAAGTATTCACAGACACAGCTTTCTGCCGCAGAAGGTGGCTACGGCTGATGCTGCCAGCTTTGCTGGGGTTTTCTGGTTTATCATTACTGATCTCCTGGGAGGGCAGCCCAGTTGCACGCCCCAGTGCTCCGTTACGTCCCTGTTTCGGCCAGTAATCCTGACGGCAACCCTCACCCCGGCTCCCCATCGCCCTGGGCTGCACGGGGAGAGACAGCTCAGAGTCCCAGGGTGCGTGGGACCAGGCTGTCTGCCCCAAGCACCTCTCTCCTCAGACCAAAATTCGGAGTCTGGGACTGGAACTGGGACTCTCGGCCCCAGGCGTCATCGTGGCACCGAGCAGCACCGCTCCTCGCTTTGTCCAGCAGAGATAGAGAAAAGGCNGGGGAGAATGAAACCACCCTCCTCTGCCCTTTTAAATCTGGACAAAACAGGCTTCTAATTAAAGCAGCACTTAATCATTATTGCTGGGTGAATGCAGGGCTTGGTGGATATTTGATGCAAACAGTGAGTTGGTTGAAACTCTCTCACACCGGCTCCTTCTTTGTCCCTCATGAGCCTGGGAATGGGTGTGATCTCCGGGTAGGAGTGTCTCTGCGGTTAAGTAGAGGATTGAATTACTGAACACTGCTGTTCCTGGGGCCGACAAGGTAGCAGAACAGCAAACAAAAGTGCCTTGAAACCAGCTCGCCAAAGAGGAGAGAAAGTGCCGGGTTCTCGGGCAGAGAAGGAAGACCTGTGAGGACGCCCCACGCTTTCCAGCAAGGTAAGCAGCTTCCCTGCAGCCCGTTTAGTTTTATTTCTAAAGGCCAGAACTCTTTGATTACTTTTATTCTGTGGGATAGCAAGAAACAAGCAAAAAAAAAAATTAAAATAGAGTTTACATGTTTTGTTTTTTTAAAAAAAAAAAAATCACTCACCTGGTGTAAGCCAGGATGTCTTTACTGAAATCAATGAGCCCCTCCTGATTAACACCATTTGGGTGTTATTAACCCTTCCTGGTTTTACACTTTGGGAGCTTTCTATCTCAGCTCCCCAAGAAGCCGGCTGAGCTGCGATTCAGCTCCGAGGACACACGTTTTTCGTTCAGCTCTCTGCAGAGACTGGCTTTGATTTCACGCAACGAGCAATTAACGCCGCTTTGGTTCAGCCTGGGTTGTTTTATGCTTTGCTGCTGTGGGGATTTGCTCAAAGCTCGCCTGCCTTCCCACCACCATTAGGGGTCCGGGCAGCGACAAGAAGTCCTTGTAAGTTCTCATCGATAGGTCTGGTTGTCACCTAATGGATGGACCTGCTAATGGCTGAAGTGCTGGGCTGTGTTGCTCCATAAGCACGGAGTGTTTTCTCGTCCCCTTCGTTTGAGATGCAAATTGCACTGAGATAAAAATTGAGTTGTAATGGAGTTGAGCTGCGGGCTTACTTGCCAGTATTTTTCTTAGGCGTGCCTTTTAACAGCATAAATATTTAACACAAAGGAGAACCGATATGAATTAACGTCTGGGGGAGGTTCGCGCTTACTCAAGGCTGCCCCAGCACAGATGTAAACAAATGTTAGAGCAGCTGAAGCAAACTGGCCCCACAGGAGCAGCGCTTGGAGGGTGAATCATCCAGGTGCTCTTTACACACGGCTGCTAAATGGGCAGATTAGGGCCTGTGAAAGAGAGATTAGACAACCAGAGAGCATCGGCCTTCCTTTTTGGTGGGGTTTTACCGTTCCCAGGTGGAAGGAAAGGCCAGGATGGGCTTCAGCCAGCGTAGTGCAGATCAGGAAAGCCCTGACCATCTTCCCTTGCTTTCCTCCTAGCGGAGCTAGGTGACCTTCCCCTCCTCCTCCTCCTTGCATGAACAGGCTGCTCTTTTCCTCCTCCAGCTCCTTTCCCACCAGCGGACACGTAGGTCTCATGATGTTGTTTCCTAGGCAGGACTTTAGAATCATAGAATTATCTAGGTTGGAAGGGACCCTTCAGCTCGAGTCCAGCCATCATGACTTTGTGGCAACAGTTGCCAAGGTCTCCCAGCCAGGAGCAAAGGTTTCATGCCATGGCTGCAAGTGGTGTCACCCTGGTCTCCTACCTTCCCCATATCTTGGGGCTGTGGTTAGGTTGAGACAATAAATCCCTGCTCTTGCATGGCAAAGGATTCTGAAGATCCTCATGGTGTCTCCTGATCTTTTCCATGGAGCTGCTCAAGTTTTTCTGGACTTTAAGCGTGGAAGTTGTTACCTTTCCTGCTCTGGACCCCCCGGGGAGGTGTGGGACACGTGACATGGAGGAGATGTACCATGGACTCTGTGACTTCAGGCTAAATCTGTCCACCCATGCTGTGGTCATTTGTTTCCAGTTGAGGAAGAGACTGGCTCAGACATCTGCCCCATGTTTGGAAGATGCTGGGGCTTTGCTTTGTGCTGGGCACATCCTGCTGAACCAAAGGCCTCCGTCAATTTTAATAGAGCTAAATACATGGTAGCCCACTTGGAAACTGAGCCCTGAAATGTCCTGTGAAGGGGAGCTTGGGCACAGTGAAAGCCTCTGTGGTACCTTTGTGCTACCTGGCTTGGCTCCATTTTAGCCACCCCTGGGGAACGGAGGTGCCACCACCACCCCTCCTCAAGGTCCATTCTCGTCACAGGGAATGGGTTTTTTTGCAGCCTTCTGAAATTTGCTCTGGGACTGACACGAATCCACGGGTTGGGCTCTCCCGTGTATGAAATGTCCAACTGCACAAGGAAGGACTCCAATGTGGACACACCACACCCAAAATATCTCTGCTCCAGCTCTTTGTTTATTCACATACATTCTGCAGCTTCTGTCGGCCCCTCAGAGAAACAAATCGTACAGTCACAAGGAGATACATGTTCCTACAACTCATTAATACCTCTCTTCTCTCGCTCTCCCTTTCCACATAATACAACCCTGGAAACGGGCCTAACTATGATTTATCCTGGATGTTTATACATTTCCACCCATTCTGGGTGTAAAAGGAATGCAGGAAGGGGTGAATATTGTCGCTAAGTCTTTGGCATCCTTCAGTCCAAAAAGCCCTCAGAGATGTAATGTTAATTTCCAACATCAGATCATGTGTGTTTGCTTCAGCTGGCTTGATTTCCAGGGACCTCTGCTTGAAAAAGAAACCCTGCCATTTGCTGTCCGTCTTTATCTGAGCCTATTCATGCTTATCTGAGGCAGTGCTGGTTAGGCCAACACTGGAATTTGTTATTACCTTATATCCACGTCAAAGACAGGAGACATTAGGGGATGCTAAATTGCATGGTTGAGCTCCATCCTGGGCAGTTCCTGTGGAATGAGCTATTCAGAGCCACCGACCTCTCCCACCTAAAAATGTCTCGTTGCCATGCCCTGGGATGAAAGAATAGGTTTCTGGATGGCCCTTTATTTAAAACTGTTCTTACAAAAATAGCTGAACAGGGTAAGAAACAGACAGTGCTAGAAATTATATTCTTTTTTGGGTGATAGAGACCATCCAGATACCTTTGGGAGGGTGTTAGAGCTTAAATTATTGCACTTTGTTGCTTTCTATGAAATAGCTGTCTGGGTCTGAGCAAATCCCACCCATCCCAGTCTTTCAGATGCCTGAATCCTTTCCCTGCACTCAGACAAAACTCCCATTGGCGGCTCCGGGTGCAAAAGGCAGTCTGGGATGAATGACTCTTTCTAAAGCTGTTTGCAGGATTTGCGGGGATGTTTTATTCATTTGGCTTTGTGCAGCTGACGCGCTCCTCTCTCCAAGCTGGCCTTCGTTTTTGCCAAGAGCGGACTGCGTGCTCTTCTCGTGTTTGCGTGCTGTGGTGCTGCATGGGCTGGGTTTCGGGTTTGATGCCAAGCGAGTGCCAGGCACATGTCCCCGGGGGCTGGGGCTTTGCTCTTTGCTGTGCTGTGTCAGGGGAGATGCGCTCAGGAGCCCCAGAGCTGGGCAGGACAGGGTTTAGCTCATAAAATCATGATGCGCCAACACCATCCATCACACAGAACATGATACCACAGGGGCAAAGCTATGCCTCTTTGTTGCCCCATGTCCCTCTCCCCCTCATTCCCAGTAATCCACCCCATCTCCATTTGCCCCGTTGTCTCCCTGGACCCTGAGAATAACCACTGAAAGCCATCTCAGGAAAGAGACACAACCATGGGATCTCTTAAGGGTGAGATGGTGCTCCTCAAGGATCACCCATCACCTAAAGTGAGGAGACACAGGCAGAGACTGAGTGGCACCCACAAAGTCACAGGAGGACCAAGAGTGATGTCACAGCCCACCCTGGGTTGGAAGGGCTGGGTGAAACAGTGATAAACACACCATGTATGTGGTGGTGAACGCAAGCCTAGAGGATAACATGAGTATGGGTGACTGCTACCAAAAAGGCATGTGTTACTGCTGTTCCATTCAGAGAAGGGTCTGTGAAGGTCTGGCTCTGTTTCAAAAACATTAAAGCTCATATAAAGCAACTCATGCCTTGGCTCAGCACCCTGTCTCGGTGGAAGCCTGGATTGGGTTGGTTGGTACCTACTTGTTTTGACAACCATGCTGAGGTCCAGGTTATTTCATTTGGAATCCCAAACGTAAACCTGTTTTTTTCCACAAGTCCTGGGTTTCTCTTCCCAAGTTTGATGTGATGAAGGTCTGAATTTGAGCAAACCTGGAAGGGTCCCTTCCTTTTGATAGTCAATATTAATCTCCACGCTTTCCAATAGGAAGCCAATATTGTGGGAGCTGGTTCTCCAGCCGGTCTGAGTGGACCTAGACCAGCACTACTGCTCTATCACCGTCAAACAAAGTTGAATTAGTAAGGCCTTATTCAACTGCACTGATGAAAGAGTGGACCAGGGAAAATGTGCTCTTTTTGTTGTACATACGTGGGTGCATATATTTGCATGCGCACATTCTTACAAAAATATAAAGCTGTTATATGCAGTAGCAAAAATCATAATTCTTAGCTTTGTTTTTTGAGAAGGATGGGCCAGGTGGACACTGGTGCTCGGGTTTAACTGCAGTTTGTTTGTGGTATTTGGCTCGGTTCACGCTGACAGATCTGGCAAGTAGGGTCTCGGGGCACTGTAGATGAGGCTGAGCTCCCATGCTCTGAGAGAGGTGAAGAAGAGCATGGCAAGCTGTGGTCTCCAACTGGGGGGCTGATCCATGAGCCAAGGGGACAGTAAGTCCTTCCTGACTGAGAGTCACCAGATCTGTCCTAGCCCCAACATCAGGTTGAGGGGAACCACCCAGGGAGAGTCCTCCTCGGACTTAAGCACCTAAAATGAAGACACCTGAGTGAGGGTGGTTAAATCCCAGCCTCTAACCCCCTCTCATAGCCTTCCTCCAAGCTCTTTTAACCCTGCATAGGAAGCAATGGGTATTCCTCAGTTTCAGCTGGGAAAATGCCTTCTTTTGAAGGTCTCTTCTCAATTGCCAGCTGTCACACCCTTCCCGTAAGCTTTTGAAGTACAGGTGCTGCCCAGGGCTCGGGAAGCTCTTGTACCCATGACCAAACACACACAGTCTCCTCCCTGGTGCCTCAGCTCTGGTTCTACTTAACCTGCAGTCATCGGGTTAAATAGTGCTCCGTTAAAATGCTGATGCAGGAGAGGATCGTAACTTTTTTCCCGGAGGTGATGAGTAATTATAAGTTAGTTTCTGGGAATGTTTCTAACCTGAACCGCTTCACTGGAAACCAGGAAGAGGAATTAAAATGGCTCCAGCTTTGTTTTCCCGCATCTCCTGCCCTCCCTGTGGCACGCAGCCCTGCCTTGGGACTCAATGCTGGTCCCGCGCCAGTGATCCCTCCCTTTCACCAGGGCAGAAAGAGCTGAAAGAAAGGAGAGATTTGTTCGTAATGAATTGGCAAACTAGATGCTCACCTTTCCCTTGGGACGGCTCCGTACCGCTACCGACTCAATAACCTCTCGATGAGGAGCCGGGGGTGGAATGGATACCTCTGAAGTAGGTGTGTGCCAAGCTGCATTTTGTTATTTGGAAAATAATGCACCTGGCACCCTACCAGGAGCAGTGCTGCTGCAAGGCGCTCACACGCAGAAGGCTTTTAGCAGCTTCTTGTGCCACTGGTTTTCTATTTTTTTTTCTCACGGAGCCTGAGGGAGAGGTGGGTTTGTGCCGAAAGAGTTTGCTGTCAGTCACGGGGACTGATCTCAGGGGGAAGTTAGCGCAGCTCAGACTCTTCTGCTGCTTCTGAAAGCTTTGAATCTAATAGGGCTGCCCTCACCCTGCAGAGATGCTACCTGCCTGGGAGAGCCTGCTGCTTTCAAAGGCATCCCGGGGAAGGAGGACTTCCTGGGAAAACAGTCAGTGGAGAGCTGCGTGGGTGCTCTGACCTTCTCTGTAGGACACCGAGGCAAGGACTGCCAGCCTCTGCGTTCAGCCAATTTGCTCTTCCTTCCCCAGTGCCAGTGACTGCTGAGAACTGGGCTCTGCATCCAGCATGATGAACATGGAAACTCAGGCTGCGTGGCTTAGGAGTTGTGGCTGGTGTTAAGGCGTCCTCATTTAATTGTCAGTACATTGTTCTTAGACTGTTGAGAACTTTGCTGGGACAATACAGCTCTACTGTTCCCAGGAAAAATAGTTGGTTGTTAAAATTTTAGAGGGAGGATTCAGAAATAGCAGCAGTTTGGGAAAAATCTGCTCCTACAAATCAGTTTCCTAAGACCATCTGCTTGAAGAGCAGGCTGCTGGAAAGCTACCAGCAGTGAGACAAATAGGGAGGACAAAGGAGGTCATAAAGAGAGGTGTAGAGCAATGAGCAAGATCTTCTGGATGGAGTGAGGTGTTGAGCTAGAATTTATGGCAGGTGGAAATGAGGCGGCTGCAGGGACTAGTCTAAATCAGAGGAGATAAATCATGAGTTGCCTGCCCTTCTAAATCAAATATCCTCTGAGGAATTTGAAGAGACAGATGAGATTCAGAATGAGGGCTCCTGCAACCGGGAAGGTAATTATTTCCCAGTAACCCAGTATTTCTTTGTGCTCCTTCCTTTTAAGCAAGGAGCACTGGTAGGTTTGGAGAATTAATGCAAAGCCCTTCTGCATGTGGCTCACAAGGGGCTGAAAGGTAAAGGCTCACAGCACCCGTTGGTTTCTCGGAAAGACTGTGTGGAAGCTACTAAGTCATTCAGAGACACCAGAAATGGACAGAGGGTGAAGGCACAGGTTATAGGAAGACACTCTAAGTTGAAGGTCTGCTTCTTGATAATGCCTGGGACGGTGGTAAATTTGCAAGGTTCAAGAGATACAGCAACAGGATCCTGGGGAGACTGGTCAGCTTTTGTCAGGCAGAGCAAATTGGTTATTGCTCATGCAGAACCTGAGTAATTACTTGACTAGGTGGAGCAAGGTTTGTGCGTCCTTTGAATTTACTGAACAGGGAATTCAAAGCTCCCCTGGGGTATAGAGCACTTCCAGTTTGAGAGGCCGTCAAGACCATAAAATCATCTCAGTGATTCTCTTCCTCGCCCTTCACCTTTAAGTCTTCACTCACATTAATGCTGAACGGACTTCAGCATCTCAGTCCTCAGCATCCCAACCCTTGCCCCATGAACAAAGAACAGAAATGACCAGCTGCCTGTGATGGCAGGGAGCTGTTTGGACGACACATGATCTGACGATCCCTGGCACCCATTTGTGGAGAAAGGGAAAACCTGCCCATCTGAACCCAGTGAAGTCCCTTCTTAGCTCCAGAGCCACTGGCCCCAAGAAAGTGAGCAAGAAAGAAGCTTCTTCACAATCTTATTTCATCTTGTCCACTGCCTCATCTCAAATTTTGATCCATCTCTACTTAAGACTAAAAAAGCCCTTTAACCCCTTTCGTCATCCACCCAGATGATTTGGTAGCACAGATAGGGGATCTTTTCTGACCCGTGGAGACGGCTGGTCAAAGCTCCAAGGCATGAGGATCAATCCATGCTATTGCCTTAATGCCAAGCCAATAGGAAGGCACAGCTTGCCGAAAACTCAGCACCTGAACAGGGGCTCACGGTCACGGACCCCCGAGGAACTGGGCCCAGGGAGCACACCCTGGCCATTTAGCCGCCTCATTTCAAAGACATTAAGTAAAGGCGAGCCTGCCAGATTCCCTAATAAGCTGTTCCAATATTTAATTGGCCACCGTGATCAGAAATAGCATCTTATTTCAGGGCCTGTTTTACGTAATTTTAGCTGCCAGGCAACAGCTCTTTCCAAGAAGGCTGAAGAGCTCTCTGTGGTCAGCCAGGCACGTCTGTGCAGAGCCCTCTCCTTGGCATGCTGGCCACACCGAGCTCCTGAACCTGGACCTCATGGGACATAGAAGAGGAGGAGATAATCTGAGCTCTATTTCTTCCTCCTTTGCCACCCCCCGAAGCACATACCACATTCCCTGTCTCATCACTGCGTCCCAGCACATCCGACACAGTTAATGCGATTCAGCTTCTCTGATTGCAACCCTTCACGAAGTTGTGCAAAAGGACAGGAGCTGTCACCAGCACACTCACACACACATGGAGATGGATGTCACAGGTGCTCTCACCTATGCTAACTTTGCCTTCCTGCCAAAAGATTGGAGGAGAATATTATGCACCTGAGTGTGTGACAACATGAGAGAGAAGACAAACCCCATCGCTGGACCTCTCTACACATCATTTCCATGTAAGATAGGATCATAGAATTATCTAGGTTGGAAGGGACCTTTCAAATCAACAAGGCCAACCATCAACCTAACGCTGACAAAACCACCCCTAAACCATGTCCCTGAGCACCACATCTACCCATCTTTTAAATACCTCCAGGGGTGGTGATTCCACCACTTCCCTGGGCAGCCTGTTCCACTGGCAATAAAGCCTCTTTTTCTCCTCCTGCAACAGGAAAATAAAAGACAGCTTATTTTGGTTGAGTGCTGTACTTCTGGGCAGTCACTCGCTAAGGACAGTCACTGGTCAAAGCAGTGGCCCCAGGTAGTAGCCGATGACCCACACAAGGAAACTCAAAGTTGAATTTCATTCCTCTGGGCACAACAAGAGTTAACTGCTGTCCTCTCTGCAAACAAAAAATGGCACCTACTTGGGCCCAGATGCCCAGCTATAATGGAGACAATGAAAGCAATTCAACAACCCTGGTTTACCTCATCTAATGCCAGTCCAAGTATTCCCAATAATTAGGCCTTTCAGCCTGGAAAGGCTGGAGCCACAGCTGCTTCCTATTTTCCCGAAGCTGTACAGAGCATTAGTCATTTCAGTGGGGTTTTTTTTTATTTTTTTTATTACCGTGACTACAGCCGAGTAAGTGTGCCGCCAAACCCCAGACAAGCCAAATCAGGCTCAATTCAGAACGAACCTCGGGAGTTTGAAATTATCTCCTATCTCCCTTCTGAGTCCTTATTTTCCCTCCCCACCCAAACAGCCTGAAGAAACGTCCGGCAAGGTCTGCTTTCTCAACACGTACCAGGTTGACCAAAATGAAGTGGTGATTGCTGGCACTTCCACCCCAACTGTTATTCATTAACCAATCTTGGGAGTGACCTTGACACTTAATTAGTCATCTAGTCCTTCCTAAAGGCAAACCTTTTCCCCACACCGTAGTGGTTGGAGAAGGGATGGGGATCATATTTAGCAAGGAGGAGAATTGCTGTAATTTTGGTAGATCGTGAAGGGGGCAGAGACCCATCTGCCCTCACCTACAAGCTTTGTCACCGAGATTGTGTTAGGGAAGGCTTTGCTTTTACCTCTGGAGGCTCCAAGTTGTCCTGGCTGTGACACTCAGACACCGTCATAGGGTCTCCAGTCCTCTACCCTCACTCAACAGCAGCATTTGCTCTTTGCAGTTTAACTTATAGTATCTGAACTGAGTGGTGATGCCCCAGGAGAGCAGCTCCAAACCAGCAGTCCTTGCTACGCAGCGGCCATCTCTCAGCCCACGCTCATGATATAAGCTTTTTTCCTCTTTCCATGGTTGCAAGGGTCCCAGGAAATGGTGAGAATAGGGTAGCTGGCCCTGGAGGTGGAAAATGAGTAGCTGAATGTTATTAATGTGGAGACAAAGCAAGGAACTACAGCTGCTTTAGTGCCTCTCTTCCCCCTTCACAGGTAGAGCTGTGTCTGTGTACAGGGAAGAAAACATCCATCCCCATAACCAGGGTTTTTTTTTTCTAGTGAATTCCTGCCCCAGAGGCAGTTGACTCATTCTTCTTGCCAATTTGTGTTTCACCTAGTGCTGGGCAAAACTGGTTTGATTTAGATAGGAACTGACCCAGACATTGCTGTTTAAACCCTACAGTGAACCCAAGACTCTTAACATCCCTTTTTTTTCCTTTTTAAATTAGGAAAGTTTCTACCCGGCTTGATTTCAGCACAGATGGGAGGTTTTCACTCCATAAATACTGGATTTTGTGTCTGGGCAGAAGTTGAATTATGGGATCATCTGATTAAAAACCCACATTAAATCATTAATGAAATGAGCTGTCTGATTATATAAGTCATATTCCTATTATTTCTAACTTGGCCACCAGCTGAAAGAAGCTGGAGTCCAGAGAAGCAGCCAACCTTGTCTGTGCTTCAGACTTTCCTCAGTTTTATGACTAAGAAGGAAGGGAGGGACAGCATTTCCCAGAAAAGTGGGGACTGGTGCTAAGGAGCAAGTTTGGGGTGGAGAACCAGAGGTGGAGGAGATCCAATACCCTGTTTCGAGTCAAAGAGTTTTGGGTGGGAATTGGTAGAGCGCTGCTGGCTTTCACAGGGTTTTGTCTTACACAGCTGCCTGCACATGGAGGAATCTCAGCATCCTTTGTGTTAACTTTTCCAACTGGAGAGGTTGGGATGCTGGGAGAAGCAGGGATCCAGCTGTGTCTCACAGCTGGCCAGCTGCCGGTTTCCTGCGTTGTAGCAGGAGAGCAAGATGCCTGCTGCCTTCCACAGGCAGCAGTGTCACTTTTGCTAAAGAGCTTCATCACCGCCCCCCTGAATTCTCCCTCACACACAAACATCTTTAATTGGCTTAATTTTCAGGTTGATCCTGTTTTGATGCTGGAAGGAAAAACCCTCAATAAATTTAGAAGATAGCTGAGGGAAGGAGGCTTCATTTGTTTTTTTTCTTTGATAAGGACTTTTCAAATGCCATATTAAAAAGAAATGAAAGGTCTTTTGTTAAAGATCTGAACTGGGATCATGCTTTTGGCTTCAGTTCCTGACAGCCATGGACTTCACGTAGGTCAGTCAGGACCCCATTCCGAAAAGTGCTTACCTCTCCTGTAGACACTGAAATATCTTCCTGGATCTGGCTTTTGGTCTGTCTGAGTCTCAATTTCCTTTCTGGGAATTGAGATGAAAATTGCCTTTTTTTCTCCGTGTTGTTTGTCTTCTTGCCTGGAAGCTACATGGAGGAACTGAAAGGAAGGTGAAGGTTGCTGAATGTGCTCCTGGTAGGTACATGAGGCCACATGGACTCAGTCTTCCACAGTCCTTCAGATATATCTATGTTCAGGAAGGAGTGAGCATGTTTGAGTGCTGCCAGACTGGGGGTGCTTGCTCAGTTAGCAGAGGTGTTGGGGTTGCACCCAAAACACCCCTGGAGGTACCTGCATCTCTCTACCATCTGTGCAAGGAGCCAGGATCTGGCAGCTCTGGGCTATGGGGGACCTGGATGTTCCTGACCAGAACAGCAATTTTTGTGCTCTTACTTAGTGTGCAAACTCTTCAGAAAGAAGGACTATGGCTTCTTATGACTTTGTGGTGCCAAATGCAGCACCTCTCTCCACGCTTTATTAACACGAGCAATAAACGCGCCTTCTGGTGGGGGATCATCTGTCTTTGATGTTTTCCTCCTTCAGAAGAAGCTTATTCTATGGCTTTGTGCAATAGCTTCTTTTATTTTTCATCTTGTTGTGGCTCAGTTGTGCCGAGTTGAGGCAGCCATGGCACCGCTCCTTCTCGTAGGCGGTTTCCTACAGCTGAGTAGAGGAGCACAGGGGAGGCCGTGGCCTACAATCAGTGCAGCCTTTTCATCCAGAGACGGAGAAGAAAATGCAGTCAATCAAGTTGTTGTTGGTTTTAACATAGTACAATCGTTCGGTCTGTCATGAGCAAATGCAAATCAGGGGAGCGTGCTGGTGAAGCAAACGAATGCAAAACACAGAAATCAGTGAGACGTGTTTTCTCTCAGAGCTGGGCTTTGATTCATGAGCAAGATTGACTCATATGGGAACGGCAGATATGGGTCTTGCCCCTGCACAAATACAATGTGTCCTGTGGCCACTCCATCGGAGCAGAGCTGCGCAGGAGGCACCTGCCGTGCCCCACGGGCCAGCCAGCTCTGCTAGGATGTGACCCAGGGCTTCCACGTACATTGGTTTGGGGTTTGATTTGCTTCAGAGGGTTGCTATAAACAGGCTGGGTTTGGAAGTTGCTTCTTGAGCAAAACCTCAGCTATCCAAGCAGCAGGAAGAGGGAGCATAGTTAAGGGTTGTCCTTTTTTCTTCTCGCAGCCAGTAGATACAACAGGGAGACCATCACCCTGATGGTGATGAGGGGCAGCTGGAGATAGCAAAAACATCTCAAATGTCCCCAGACACCTTTGTGTGGGCAACTGAAACCTACCTCTTCCCTGTACAGGCAGCAGAGCCTGGGGAGCTGCTCGGCTACATGTAAGGTAGACATCTGGGTCATCAGTTGGATCACTCCATATGCTCTGCTGACTGCACTGGTTATGTCTCTATTGACCTTTACGGATCTGAGAGCCTGGTGCCCTGCCCTGAAATATGTGTGGGTGTCTTCATTTCGACATAAATCTCATCCTGAAGTGGAAGGGCTTCATTCCCTAGGCTTCCAGTGTGCCAGGGTAGTGGACCTGACCTGCAGTGGCTGCTCCAGGAGGGCATGGGTCTCCTTGAGGTCCCCTGCTGTCTCTGACACCCCTTGTGCCATGGTGGGAACAAAGCAGTACTGATGTCAGGGCCAACACCCGGTGAATCCTTCCCACCTATTCAAACAGGGGAAAACTAATCCCACACCAGAGCCATGGTCCCCTATCCAGTCTTTGCTGAGCTGTGATCCCACACTTTGATTGCCCCCCCTTGAGCATGGACAGCCTGGGAATGGGGGTACATCCCACCTAACTGTTGATAATTACAGCTGTGCTCCCTTCATAGTCAGCCAAGAGAAAGAGACATTGTCTCTGGTGATCTGTATTAAACCTCCACTGACGATAAGACGAAGCCAGCTGACTAGCACACTTACTGTTGTATCCAATTATATAGTTATTCTGTTTTTTCCTTCTTCCTTTTCCTTCTAGCTCAGACTGCAGGATGACAGACGGTGACACAAATCTCCCAACTATCGAGAGAAAGCTGGGACTGCAGATATGGAGCATAGAGGTATGACAAGAGGCAATGGTGGCATATGTCCTCTGCACGTGTGTGTGTGGTTCAAGAAAGAGCTGTTCTCGAAGTAATCTGGGTGGGAAAACAGGTTCTTACAGATAAGATGCAGCGGAAAACATAAGACCCAACATCTCCTGATGCAACTTTCAGCATATTGTTGCTTTGGTTTCCTGCTCTGTAAAACAAGGATAATATTGAGTAAGGAAACATGAATGTGGTGGGACTGAATCAGCACTGGAGGCTTTCTCATCTGCTTCAGGAACCAATGTAAATCTGCTTTAGCACACCAGAAATTAATTCCCCGTTTCACCAAGATGAGGGGCTACATATATATAACTTCAGTCTGTACCAGCATCTGCTGTGGGGAAGGCACCCCTTTTTGCAGCAAAGGTGTCCCATGGAGTCTGTTTCCACTTCATCCTTGTCTTTCCCACTCTGATCAATGGGTCACTGCAAGGAGAGACACCACCACCTGCAAGGGCACCTTCTGCTTGTGGTGGTATTTGATTTTGAATTGGAGCTGTGCTGTGCTCAATTCTGGCTTTTTCTGGCCCAATTCTGCAAGAATATTAACCTGCAATGAGAGGGGGCATAGACAGAGGTGCAGAGTCCACTCAGGGGAGCAGTGAGAAGGGGCTCCAACACATGTCTCCAAGTGGTGGTGGCCCCCTGCACGTCCCAGCTATGTTCCAAATGTCACAGGGTCTTTGCCTTTCCATTTCTCTCCAAAGCACTGTACTAAGCTTCTTTCCAGAGGATCTGTAATTAGAGACATGTCGGTTCACAAGGGTCAAGCTGATATGCTGGGAAACAAGTTAGGCCACCAGAAGAATGTGAGTCTCTAATTCCAGGGAACCACAGAGCCAGTTCAAGCTCAGGAGCTGTGTGTGTACTGGGGGGTGGCACATCAAGGCACCTATGCTGGGCAGGCATGTAATTCTGCACTTGTACCAGAGGAAGTGTGCAATTAGGGTCTGGAGGGGTTTTTTCCTCAAATCCGTCTGTTCTCAGCACTGCTAGTTGCTATGAATCCCTGGCAAAGTGGTTATCTTAACAAAGCCCTGAATGTTACCCTTGAATCTAGAGGTACTGAGTAAAAACCACACCTTAAAACTAAACCTAGGATGAGATGTGCTCACTCCCCTGGGAAACTCCCTACAAAAGCAAGCTCTGGAGCACTTCAGCCTGACCTCCAGGTCTTCTTGCTCTAGACCTACAGGATTGCTGAAGGGCAAGGAGACTAAAAAATACTTGTCAATCTGCCTAAGCTGCCTTATTATTTGCCCCTTCTCACCCCTTCGTACTTTTGGGATTTCCCCCAGAAGTGGTTTTTCCTAACTCACAAGCACAGCCCTGGTTCTTCCTCCTCCAAACCCTGCTTTTCACCTTAGTGTTTCATGCACCCCAGCTGTCCTGTTTCACACACGTCAACTTCTGGCTCTGAAATTCCAGCAGTGACCCAAATGCTCATTTCCTTACAGAATATGAAGATGGTTCCTGTACCTGAAAAAGCTTACGGGACGTTCTTTGAAGGGGACTGTTACATAGTTCTGCACGTAAGTAAGGCTAACAAACGCTGGTCTCCGGGGTAGGAAAGTGGTTCAACCCTTTTTGCTTAGCCCTGGCTTGGATGATGGGTATCCTCACTGCTGAGAGCATCGCTGTGGGTAAAAGTGGCCCTGTGTGTGCGTTCACCATCTAATCACACACCTGAATTTAATGTGGCTGTTGCATTAAGACTGTGTTTAGTAAATGAAAAGTCCAGAGGAACCGTTAACTTAGTAATTCATTAAATTTATTTATTTTCTGATCAACTGAGTGATGTCCAGACATGGAAAAATGGCCAGTACATTCCTGGCAAACTAAATCAAGGTCTACTTTTGTCTGACTTGTGGGAGTCCTTTGGGGTGTGTGAGAGGTGGCTGACTGGAGGGTCTCATTTTCAGTAGGAGATGTGGGTTAAGGAGGTGTGCCACCTATTCGGGGTCACACAGAGAGGCTCTGCAAGCCCTTCTCAAGTCCCCATTAAGACTCTTCACCTGTCTGGACCTCCACACAATTTGGTCCAGGCCTACTTGCAACCAGCTCAACCCAGGATAGCTAGAGGCACGAGGAACTTCTGAGAACCAACTCTGCTATATGGGCTGTACAAAGTGCCTTGCGTTCCCAGAACTCTGTGGGAGGATGATTGCATCCAGAAGCTTCCAGACTTCCTTCCAAATCTCTTCATCTGCACACAGCAATCCAGGCCCCATTGCATCAGACAACATCCATACGGTGGAAACCAGAAGCATTTCCCACTTCCTGGATCAGAGTGTCCCTCCTGCAAACATCTCCGTCAGTCAGGAGACAGCAAAGCCTCTGTTATCCCACAATAAACAAATGGACATTCTCTACATGTCAAGCTGGGAAAGCAGGCTGGGATAGTGACACAGAATGAGTCTCCTGCTCTAATTCACCATCTATACACCTTTACACTGCCTTTTGAGTGCTTTTGGTGAATCAGTTTGGTAGCAGCCACCCAAAGACATGCTTAGAGGAGAATATGAGTGTGCTTGCAAGAAGTTAACTAGATACCCCTGTAGATGTTGATGCTCACAGGGTCAGCTTATGTTGCAATAGCTTCCCCAGGTAGGAAAGCCTTTCATGAGCCCACTGCTCTCCTCCCCCCACTGCAGATGGGAGGGTAAAAATACTAATCTTTGCATTCTGCATCTTAACTGGAGGCTCTCCAAACAAAGACAGTTCACAGAACAATGGGACTTTGATCATCTTCAGTAACAGTGTACTAAATTGAGCAATTTTGCAACAAATTAATTAGCTGTGCCTTGGAGGAACTGAGCTTATTCAAGTTGTTCTAGCGTGTTTCGCTGTGGTATCGCTGCGCAAAGCAAATAAACACAACTTAGTGTCAAAGCCAGCTTATAAAATGAGCTTTTATTACCTTTCCCAGGTGTCCATGATAGAGTTTAACACAGTAGGTGCCGAAAAACAAAGGGCACAACTCACACAACGATAAGCACACCTGTTCTCAGATCGTTTGCCTCCTCTTCCTAGGCTGTTGGGGTTTCCTGTAATGAGATGGATCACAGCATGCACACACAGCCTCGGCTTCCTTTGGAGCTCAGTCTGTTTTGCAAGTCGGCAGGAACTCAGAGGCAGTTTGTGTTATTATGTAGAGTGAGATGAGAAAGAGAAAAGGGAAAGAAATTATAGTATATCTGGGCAAATAAATAGCAGTGTACATTACTTTTAAAAAGGAGATCTACGAGAAGAGTCTCCTTTAAGTTTTAATATCAGACTCTGCAAAGGTAGGACAGGTTGAGTGTGTTAATTTTTGCAATTGCACAGGTGCTCAGTTTTCCTTGATATCAAGAATTATAAAAGCACGTGAGACACAAACATCCTTCAGTGCAGTGCTCTCCCAAATCAGCTCCAAGGCTGAGCTCCCAAGGAGAAACCTAAGGCTCTGTCTTGTCTCCCTTTGCCCAGAAGAAAGGCAGAATGGGGAAAGGCCCTGGGAAAGGTCTCCAGAGTCACTTGGTTTTGCCAGGTCTCCCTGGGCAGTGACATTATTTGAAACACACGTATGAGCTGTGTCTTCATCCTGACTCGTCTTTCCCACCTCTTCCAGACCAAAAGGACCTCTCGTGGCTCCGCTGTGGATTTGCATTACTGGATTGGCAAGGACTCATCTCAGGATGAGCAAGGTGCCGCAGCCATGTATGTCACCCAGCTGGACAACGCGCTCAGGGGGAGCCCCGTGCAGCACCGGGAAGTGCAGGGACATGAGTCTGAGACCTTCCAAAGCTATTTCCGCAATGGCATTATGTGAGTAGCGTAAAATACCCTGCAACGAGGTGGGTCATGGTCCCTGGGGTTCCCTCTCCTTCTCTCCATCTCAGGGCCATCAATATTTCAAACATCTGAAAAACATGGATCAGCACTGAAGTTGGTCAAAATTCAGAAGCAGAATTCCCCATTTTGAAAAAATTAGTTGTAAACATTGGAACTGGAACCGTGTCACTCTCTTCTACTGGTTGTTTTCCCATATATTTGCTATAGATGCATCTTAACCTCTCTTTTTTTCACTCTACGTTCTTCCTTCCTCTCCTCCTGACACTTTAAATTAATATATCCACTCAGGGCAGTTCAGACTAATATCCACCTTGAAAGAAGTGCTGATTTGGCTCACACTGGGCGTAAAATTCCTGCAGTAGAAGCAAAGTTTGACTCTGAACTTCAGCCATCTAAAACTGGGTTTAATCCTACCCTGTGGTCGTGGCTCCCTTTTGGGTCTTTCAAAGGTGACTCCAGGAGGACCTTCACTGGCAAAAAACAACTTAAGTGCCTTGCTTTTAAACAGCTGAAGAAAACTCAGATGAAAACCCATCCTTGGTTAATACCCTCTATCCCAGTCTGGTTTTTGATAAGTTTGTACTGTACATCTCTACAACCTCTCATGAGTTTCTTCAGGACTCTTGTAAGACAAAAAAGTGCTTTTATCTTCATCTCAAAGATGACTAAGGGGCAGTGAAGGACTAAAATTCAGACCTCCAAAAGTGTGTAGATTTAGAAATCCATTTGGAAACCTATCTGCGGGTGAAATCAGTATGAGTTAGACATCATCTTGGTCTAAACCACATGCCTAAGGTCAAACAGGATGTCTGAGGCAGAATGAGAAATTAAAGCAGGTTCTTTCGACACCTTGGCAGGTGGACTAATCACCAGAGCATCCTGCTGGGATATGTTCAACTGGGCCAAACAAGTCTGAAGTGCTGTGAACCACTCACACACCTGACCACGTTTGCTAATCCCCTCCAAGCTATGATAAAATACATGTATTACCCACATAAATATATATTACAGCTAACTGTAAAAGTTTCAGCAATTATCTCTTTCCTGCAAATGGCAGTTACATGCATCAATTACATTGTGTCAATTATTACTGTAAGACCTGAAGAATGAACATTGGATCTGTCCTCTAATATGGTCTAGGACATGTGGAAGTGGGTTAGATTTGTTCAAAAACCATTAAAAAGGCTCCAGGAGTTCCTCTGTGTGTTCTCAGGAGGTGGTAGTGTCTTCCTTGCAAAGTTGCATGGAAAGGAGAGGATGGCATCGTGCAGTGGGGCAATTCAGTGCTAACAGCAGCTATCACAAAGTGTGTGCTCAAGGATGGAAGGACAACAAAATTGGTAGATCAAATCTGAGAGAAAGACAGTGTCCTGTACCTGTTTATGATCACATTTTGTTCTGCTTATGGCAACAATTTCCTATCTAAGCTACTTTTAATAGAGTAACTATTAAAAACAAAACCAAATTTCAGCAAAAAGTCAATTTTCTGCAAAATACATTTCATTTTTTAATTGAACGTTTATGGAATATTTCAATTCTGAGATGCCACTGCCATGGTTAATGGGATTTTCCATTCGGTTGTATTACGTTTCCACTGCCATCCTTGACCTACCTGTTGATCTACACACCTTTGCCCAGGATGCACAACAGCAACACAACACCCAGGCAGATGGACACCATGAGGACTCATGGTTTGACCAGGGACCATGAACAGTAGAGAGAGGCAGCACAGCATTTGACATTCAATTTTTAGGACTTTGAGATTATATCAGCTCTAAATTTTTTAGTTGTCACCAAAAGCTCGAGATGTTCTCAGAGGATAGAGGGGAAGGTACTTTCTAACCAGCTCTAACTCTTTATGCCCTGCTACACAACAGCTACAAGAAGGGAGGAGTGGCTTCAGGATTTAAGCACGTGGAGACCAATATGTACAACATCAAGCGTCTTCTTCATGTCAAAGGGAAGAAACATGTGTCAGCCACAGAGGTAAGAAGAAGACCCCTCTCTCCTTATGAATCATTTCTCCTTGCCTCTCGTCCTTCACCCATTTTCAACCAGGTTTGCCTGCCAGATAGCTCATCTCTGCTCAAGGACCCCCACTACATGATCATTTTCAAGACCTTGCTCAAGGGTTTGGCATTACCATGAGAGAAGCCATTGGGCTCAGTGAATTGCTGAGTGCTAGAAAAACGAGCATGTCATTGCAGACCAGTTCTTACATCCCCAGGGACAAGTTCGCAACGGCTGTGACTTATCTCCTGCAGCTCTTGTTGTCCCCCACCATATGCCAAATGCATTCATTTCCTCATGACAGGTAGCGCTTTCCTGGGACAGTTTCAATAAGGGTGATGTTTTCTTGCTGGACCTTGGGAAAGTGCTGATTCAGTGGAATGGACCCAACTGCAGCATTGCTGAGAAATCCAGGGTGAGTACAAGAGAAAACCCCTCGGTTTATTAATGGTATTTTTTGATGCCTGGAGGGGGGAAAATAGAGAAACAGCGCTTAATATTTGCCCAGTGAAAATCTCAGTAAAACCAGCAACACAGAGATAAACAGAGAAAATCACAGTAAATCATCTACTTTCCCATCTGCTGATATCAGAGACCCAGGGAAGGGCTTTGCTTTACAGAAAGCTCCCTCTGGGGAGATCTGTCTCCATCCCTGTGTGCCATGTAGTTTGCATGACGTAGGACTAAAAAGTCAGCAGCAGCACCAGTAGGTTTAGCTGCAGTGGTAGATGAATTTTAAATTTTTTTACAGCATCACAGGGAATTCCAACTTGGTCAGTATGAGCAAAGCAGGAATATATAACCCAGGTCTTGCTAGGTCTGATCCATAGCTCTTAAGGCACTTTTTGCAAAGGGGTCATTATCCTTATTTTACTGATAAAGGAAACCGAGATACAGAGATGCAATAAAGCAAGATATATCAAGGTGTCATAAGCAAAGTTGATGGCCAACCTCGTAGCCAGTCATTATACACATTAGAAGGCAGGTGGGTCTGCTCGTCATGTGGTGGCACCTGATGAGCAAGGACAAGGGGAAGCTTCACAGGGAAGGCAGTTTTCCAGGACACGATGGCGAGGGGCAAAAATCCAATGGAGGGTGGAGAAAAGACAAAGAAACTCTCAGGACACAGAGGAGGGGGAGCAGGTAGAGGGAAGGATGCTGTCAGGAACAAGTCATGGTTTATCTCAGGCCTGGCAATTGAGCAGGTCATTTCCTAGGTCTAACAAAGAGGGGCCCCTTTCAAAGCTATTGTGGTAAGAGTCATGGAAAAAAAGAATTGAATGGAAAATGGAGATTTCAGCCTAATTAGTTGCTTGGCATTTCACACTGCTTTTTCTTCACAGAAAGCATCCCCTGTTTTTGAATACTTAAAACATTTAAACGTAAAATGTCACCATGGGGCGCCCGGGGTCCTGCAGCTCTGCAGCGTGCAGCCTGGTTGTCCTCAGCATGCATGCATCTCTCTCCCAGACTGTCTCAGAAGATCATCGGACCGGCTTATGTACAGTCACACAGAGGCAGTGCCTGTTGTGGATACTGTTTGCCTGTGCCCTGTGAGAGCAAGCGCCAGGAGTGACTATAATAAGCAATATTTTCCTGAGAGTTAGTTAATAAGCAGACATTATAGACACATCCCTTTTTTTAATAGCTGAATTTGGAGGACACTAGAAGCTTCAGAGAGCTATGGTCATCTGGCTTGGCGTATTGGTGCTCAGTCATTGTTCTAGGTCTGAGGCTTGCTGAATTTGATGTCTGGGTCAGAACTTACCCCTGGTGATCCCTGTGCAGGGTCTCGCGCTGGCTCGCAGCATCAGGGACAGCGAAAGAGGCGGCCGCGCTCAGATCGGCATCATTGACAATGAGAAAGACTCCCCGGACCTCATGCAGATCATGAAGATGGTGTTGGGTGAGAGGCGCGGGGAGCTCCGAGAGGCCATCCCAGATACAAAAGCAGATGAGCTGCAGAAAGCCAATGTCCGGCTCTACCAGTAAGTCTGGGGATGGGCTCCAAACCCCATCCTTTCTCACAGTGGGCACTGTATAGCCTGACTCTGCATGGTGACTCTGTTTTTCAGTGTCTACGAGAAGGACAACGACCTGGTGGTACAGGAGATAGCCACCCGGCCCCTGACGCAGGATCTGCTCCAGCATGAGGTGAGAGAAAGCCTTCCGAGCTTACAGGGAGAAAGGAATGCTGTAGCTTGCTTTATTTTCAGCTGAGCATCTGTTTTAATGGGGTACCTCATTTCCTGAAAACTACTAGTCCTTCCATCCTTCAGGTTGATCAGGTGTCCTCTAAAAACAGGACAGCTTGGCCTACAACAGACTCAGTGGCTGGAGGTAGGTGGTGCATTGAAGCTGCTCTAAGGAGAGATGGCAAATCAACCTGCTCAACCAAGGATGATATTAGCTTGGCAATCAGACTCAAGGAGAGCTGAAGGCCAGGAATAAATTCCAGATGGAAATAAGTCTTCTTAATACCTGATGTTCAGGGATAGCCTTCCACCTGCAGAATTCAGAGCAAATAAATACTCCACTCACAAAATCATGAGGATATGTTTTCCTGCTGTAGCAAGTGGCTGCTCTGTGACCCACCCTGGAAGGACATTCCTTACAGAGCCTCTGTCCAAAGGCTTTCAAAAACAGAGGCTTTCCTAATACTGGCAGAGAATTGTTCATCCTTAATGAGCCTATTTCAAACCAGCGTCGTGCTGTAAGGCTCCAGCTCCTGTATTCACCCTGGTGTCAGCCTTGCTAAAGCTCAGTCTCCTCTTACAGGAATGTGAAGCTTTTGCTTTTCTTGTCAAAGTTGAGTTTGACAAACGAGAAGCCTTTGGTCACCCAGCGGGTTTCCAGTTTGGAGCACTAGCTCTCTGGGGTGGAGACGGGCTGCCTGGCCGCCATCTCATCACCCCCCTTGGGTTGGGGATCCTACTGCGTTCACAAGGATGCAACGCTTTTAGCTCCAGATCGGGGACACAAAGCAATCCTATTGAAGATATCTAATTTGGACTTTTCCTGCTCCTTTAGTAACAGATTTGGCATAAACAAGCAGCACCATCAGCCGTGCTGTAGCACAGAAGGCTGAGGGTGATATTTCAGCGTATACTTCTTGAGCCTTTTGGAGCTGCTGTTTCTGATGGTTTGGGAACATCTCTCATGAAACGGCAATGGCCAGTTTTGAGCTGTGCCTAGGAAAAAAATACATGTATTTTAACTCATTACAATTAAAGGGCAGCTGCCTAGGTCAGGTGTTCTCACAAAGTCAGCATTCCCATGAACCCCTGCACTGTAGGGTTGATGGTAGTTGTAGTCCATTTATGAACCACCATAAATCCACCCTCTGCTGCCTCTTCTAATGGTTGCACCAGGGTTAGAGCTCAGCAAGTCAAGGAAATGAGCTAGATCTACATCTAATCTAAATCTTCAACAAGAGCTCAACCTGGGTAGGCTACAAATGAGGACCTTTGCCTTTGCAGAGCTTTTTACCTCTCTTTCTCCTGTTCCACTCCAGGACTGCTACATTTTAGACCAAGGTGGTTTTAAGATTTACGTCTGGAGAGGAAAAGCCTCCAGCCTGGAAGAGAAAAAAGCAGCCTTCACTCGAGCTGTGGTGAGTTGTAATACAGTGCAAACAATGTTGTGGGAGGTTAACTAAGTGCTAATCTAGATCTGACCACTAATTACAATTAAGTGTGTGTCTGGAGGAACTGGCCTGTGTAATAACAGAGAGAGAAGTTAAAAGTCTAAGGGAGGCTTGGTGACGTAAACACAGAATTGCTAGTCACCAAATTGCACTGGAACTAAGACCTGACACTAAAACTAGGAAGAAATTTGTTAAAGAAAATAAAGTGTAAAAAAAATACTTTGTCACACAGTAAGTGGTGGACTTCTGAAATTTGCTGATTCAAGGGATGGTGGAGGCAGAGAGTATCTGCAGGGTCAAGATGGGATTAGGCAAATTCATGGTCACCAGGTCCATGAAAAGATGACCCAATATTGAGGATGCTGGGGAGAGTGAAGGTATCACACTGCAGCCAGCCACCAGGCTCACATGTGCTCACTAAACAGCATCTCATAATGCCACTGCCCCAGACAGCGTGGACCACTGTTCTGACCCTGAAAGGCATCTCTTGTGTTCCAAACCAAGTGGGGAACTTGATTACTTGGGCTCTCTGGAAAAGCCAGACCTCATGTAGGTTCTGCAAGACTCAACCCCAAGTCCATTATGGGCAGCAAGTCTTTTCCACCGTGCCAATGGGTCTGAGCCTAGGTTCTGCGCGGGAATTTGAAGATGATACAGGGCTTTTCCACTGGGTAGAAAGGGATCTGTTATTAACTGCTATTAATTCAGATGGCCAACCTGAGACAAGACCAGGGCTCGTGTTAAGGTAGAGCACACCAGTACAGTGCCCTGGCACCTCCAGATGAGATGCCATGCAGTTATTTTCTGGCAGAGCATGCCTCAATGCTTCCTGACTGAAAAAATTGGCCTCAAGGAAGCTTGTTTGGTAGGTTTTTTACAAGTTGGCAAGTTGAAGTGAAGGCTACAAGGGAACTTAGCTTTTAATTCATCTTTTGTCTATTCACTTATGTGAAGACCATAAATGGCCCCATCTTCAGTGAGATCTTATCAGGAGATACTGAACTTCAGTGGCCCCACCTTCAATAAGGTCATACCTGGAGAGACCCAGCTTCAATACTGATTGCAACTATTGTTTGCAGCTATTGTCTTGGAGAAGGAAAGCTTAGATTAACTTTGCCTGAAAACTTATATTGCAGTCCTCAACTCTCTTTTCAAAAGCTTAACCTAGATGCTTTTAAGTAGGCAATCATCTCTGTAAATTCTGGCCTTGAGCTACACATGTAGAACAAAAGATATCTCTTTCTTTCAGTGTGGCAGGTGGGAGGGATGGGAAGACCATCTGCTCTGCTTTTCCCTGGGGGGGAGTGTGTGGCTGCAGCATTTACAGCAGAAGCTGAATGCTCAGAAGCCCACAATCAGGCTCTCTCCCTGAACCACGGCTGTCAGCGCTGTACCTCCAGGTCATCCTGGAGCCTGCTGAGATAAACACAGAGCAGTTCCCAAAAACCAAGCAAGGACTTTGGCGTTGTGGCAGAGCATAGATAATTTTCTTCCCTCACGCATTGTATCAAGCACCTTTGTTGAAGTAGTCTTGTAACTCGATAGTGGCTCCATTGCAAAGAAATAGTTTGTTTCTAGTGAATAAATAAAATTTAAAAAAAAAAAATTAAAAAAAAAGAAAAAATTGAGATTTGCAAGAGTTTAGTCCCTTCAGAACAGACACCATGCTCTGGGGTACTTAACTGCCTCCACGTCTTCACTACCCTAGCATGCACACTCTCTAGCATGCTACAAGGAGGACAGTCTCCCTGTTTTAGAGAGGGACAAAAAGTTTGCAGGAAATTAAAGAACTGGACTAGATTCTCAGGTCATGGGCAAAATTCATCACTGCTCCCTGTCCTCCACTTCTTGATCCATCACCAGGAGCCATCTATGGAGCTGTATGAGATAGAGGAGGCTTTTCATTAGACCTATTGTGTGAGATTTTCTTCAGGGCTAAGGTGCCATGTAGAGATGAAGTTCAGGATGTGATCCAGGTGACCAGCCTCTAGGGGCAGGACTCAGTCTCCTAAACTCAGAAATAAACAGTCACTACAGTGACAACTTGTAGACATCTTCATTTGTAAGCCTGAATGCAAGTCTTGGGGTGAGTTCTGCTCCTGGTCATGCCATTGTGTTCAGTGGGGGGAAGTTCACTCTTCGGGCTGGTTCAGGTCTACATCCCTCTTCTCATATCTGTAAAAAGCTCTGTGTGTCCCCACTAACATCCTTTTTCAACAACACCAGGGTTTTATCCAAGCCAAAGGCTATCCTTCATCCACTAACGTTGAAGTGATGAATGATGGAGCAGAGTCAGCCATGTTTAAACAGCTCTTCCAGAGATGGACAGAAAAGGACGAAACACAAGGGTTGGGCAAAATCTACACTACTGGCAAAATTGGTGAGCATGTTTCTCCTGGATTTGGCTTTCCTACCTGTGCTAAGCAACAGCCGGGGGAACATCATTCACATTAACCGTCTCCTGCCTTCAGCGTCTTGAAAATCTAGTGCATGTTCTTCTCATGCCTTATACTTTCCACCTTCTTCAGTAGATGCAAAGGGTTCAGGAACTGAACAGAGTTCAAAAACGCTGAGGCTTCTTATATGAACCAAACTGCCACTTATTCCACATAGGAGAAGATCACTCTTGTCTGAAAAATTGTATGCAAAAATTCACACTTGCAGAACTTCCTAATTTGCTTTATAAAGTGCTAATGATGAACGTGATAAGGAAGTGTTGAACAACATTCTGCTTTCATTTATATTGGCATCCACCCAAGATCCTCCTGACGTCAATGGAATATATTCTGTATTTACACCGGTGTAAACGGTGCCTCGATTTGTCACACTGCTGAATATTGCAATGCATTAACCCCTCAGAGTAAACAACACTGAAGAGACAGAATTTGGTGATGAATGATGGGATGGTGACAGAGATGCTGAATGTCTCCATCAATAATAGATCCAGGCCTGCAAATCTCTTTCACTTGCAAGTTCTCTCTCTCCACCTCTATCTCTCCCCATGCGGTCCATAAATGCACTCTCTCTTTACCATGAGCTGGAGAAATGTAGCCATTTTATTTCTGAAAGCAACATTTTAGAGGGAGAGTAATATGTATGGAGTTGGAAACCACTTAAGACTTTTCAGTCAGGAGACAACTAATATTTTTACCAGCCAGTCATCACTGGAACATGCTATATGGCCCATTGCCAGCCTGTAACAGATCAGCACTGGGATGGTATGAACTCTTGCATATTCCAAAATCAACACTGGCTTACTGGTGGCAAGACCTGGCTTCATGCAACCATGGACCAGGTTTTTCTGGCGTGTATAAAGATTGTGCGTGATACAGACGGTTTGTGTGTTATTGTGCATTCACTGGGTTCTTGTTCTTATTCTGCTGGTGCATGCAGCCAAGGTGGAGCAGGTGAAGTTTGACACCACTCAGCTCCACGCCAGACCGGAGCTAGCTGCTGAGCAGAGAATGGTGGATGATGCCTCCGGGGAGGTAGAGGTGAGAGATTTCCTTTTGCTGACAGAAGATGCAATAATCAGTGTGTTTCCACATATCTCTGTCTTTTTACACACACCTGCTGTACGGAGATGTGAAGTTGTGCCCACCTACCCTCCCCAAGGAAACATGGCTGCAGACAGAGCAAACTGCTTGCAAACTCTAAGTAATGCAGCGGTTAAGTAGCTTGGGGGAGTTTCTCCTCCAACCCATGACCAGTTGAGCACAGAAGTCAACAAGCTGGCTCCTCTCCTGCCATGTGTGTGGGTCATGAGACTGATACAGTCAACTCCCTTCTCACACTGTCTCCCAGTTAGGTCTATATCAACCAAACTTGCACAGAGCAGAGGGCCCTCTCCCATTCTGGTGGCCTTCCATGGAAGATGGAGCTGGTTGAGAGAGGGGTTGTGGGACTGAGGGGGACCAGGAGGCTGCTCCTCCTTGAGAGCCACCAACTGCAAAAAGGTTGTATTGTGGTAGCCGCTGGAGAGACCTGACTTTGCCAGCAAGCACTTGATCAAGCTGGAGGAACAGAGACTGGTATCCAGGGGAGAGAGGAAGGGTTCTCTTTCCAACTGAAGACCTGAACTTCAGTGGTCTGCTGGCAAAGGGGCTGTGCTCTGTCTTCATGCTGACTCCACTGCTGCTCACCAAAATGTTTCTTTCACTAGGTGTGGAGGATTGAAGACTTGCAAATGCAGCCAGTGAATCCCAAGACTTATGGGCAGTTCTATGGGGGTGATTGCTACCTGGTCCTGTACACCTACCTGAGATCAGGCAGGCCGCACTACGTCCTCTACATGTGGCAGGTAGGTTGAGCCAAGCAGAGAAGACTTTGCTGTGTCTGGTGGGAGCCTGAAACTGAGGTCTCATGGTTTGGGCTGGGCTGGCAACTAAAATGAGCCACAGATGCTCTCTTTAACCTCTCTCCCCTTTAGAGAAGGGAAAGCATCTGCCTTCAGAGGAGAGGAGAGAAAATGAGAAAGAAAGAGATTTATGAGTTGAAAAGAAACTAAACTACTGAAATATTAATAATAACATAATAAAAAGAAAATATAATAATATTAATAAGAAAATAATGACATATATACAATAATACAACCCATATTGAGCTCCCAGGGTGATGATCACATCACCAGCAGACACTGGGAAAGTGCAAAAATCCCAACCCAAGCATCCAGAAGAACTCGCATCATCAGTTGTCCATTGCAAATATCCCAAGCTGAGCTTTGTAGGCAGCATGGACTCTCTGACCCCAATCTGGCATTATACTGAGAGCCAGAAATTTCAGACAGAAAGAGTGAGGGATTATGGGGTTTCTAGTGCTGAGGTCAAACTTTTCAGTGTTTCAGATCTTCCCTTAAAGCTTCAGCTTCTGGAGTCATGTAAGTATATGAATATCTCTGCTTTTCTTTTTAAAGTATATTTACCTCCCCTGGAAAGCAGAGAAAAGCTTTGAAAATGGGATGCTAAAGTCTCCAAAACCAGAATGGAAGTGAAATTTAAACAGCTGGTAGTTTTAACTCTGATCTGATGATGCAGGGGTTGGGATTGGCAAGGCATTGCATTGTGCAGAGCTTTATACCCTTCAACTCATCGCATTCCCTGTGGCATCTCTCTCTTCCCCAGGGCCGCCATGCCTCTGTGGATGAAATCACTGCCTGCGCCCTCAATGCCATCGAGCTGGACAAGAAGCACGGGGACGAGGCGGTGCAGGTGCGCGTGACGATGGGCAAGGAGCCCACGCACTTCCTGGCCATCTTCAAGGGCAAGCTGATCATTTACGAGGTAACACGGCTTTGGGCGCGTGGGCAGTGGAAGGTGCAAGCACCAACGATGGCTTGGCAGTTGCAATGGAAGCAGTCCAGAAAAATGGGCTGATATTCAGGAAAGGAGCCTGCCAGGTCTGCATGGGGCTGGCAGATGGAAGTGGTGGAATATTTCTACTACTTCCCAAGTAGTCTGAACACCATATGTGTAAACAGAGTCCTGGACTGACCCAGACTCAGCTGTCCGCCCCTGAGCTCCAGCGTTAATGTGTGATGTTCTTTCCAACTCTATCCCAAAATATTTTGCAGCATTAGAATAAGACGATCATCCTGTGAATTACAGATATCACTATCCAGAGATGGTCCTCCAAAATATCCTACAAACGTTTACATGACTTGAATTGTCCCCACCTGAATTATATCATGTTAACTACTAACCCACTTCACTTGCTGCTTTGGCTGGCACCATCTGTGGTGGAGACATTGAAAATGGGTGGGGGAGAGGAGGATTGCCCTCAGCTCTCAGTGTTGGTCCCTCCATAAGGCTTCCATGGCAGATGTTCAGCTAAACTGGGCACAGCTGGAAATCAGAGTCTAGCTGCCTTGCCCCATTTACAGAGCAAATGCTTTGCAGGCACTAAGATCTGCTCACATTGAATGTGATCATTTTGATGGGAGATGGTCAAGACTCAGAGTAATTAGGGAGCAATGTTGAGGTTATGTAATGTGGATTTTATTCTGACCTGGAACCAGAAGGTATTTGGATATCCTCACCTGCTCTGTGCAGGACCATGGTCTGTCTTTACAGCAGTGTGGAAGGTTGCGACCCCAAGAACCTTCTTCCTCAAAGCAGTTGTATCCTGGATTTGTATGCCTTCTTCACTTCCCCAAACCATCCTTCCTTCTGTTTTCTTGCAGGGAGGCACGAGCCGGGCTCAGAAAACCATGCCCGAGCCCGCAATCCGCCTCTTCCAGGTGAGGGGCACGGATGAGATGAACACAAAGGCCACAGAGGTGCCAGCCCGTGCCTCCTCACTCAACTCCAATGATGTCTTCCTGCTGACGACCAGCCAAGTCTGCTACCTGTGGTGTGGGAAGGTGAGAAATTGCTGTCTCCTTCTTCCACTGAGCTGTGGAGGTGTATCCTTGGGCATGTAGAACATTAATTTCAATGGAGGAAGGTGCACCCAGGAGAAGGTTCCATCTGTGGAGAATTAGCAGTAGCACAGCCCTCTCTGTACAGAAGCAACCCATCTGGGGCTTCACCTCGCCTCATTTTAGAGGTTCATTTGACTTTCAGCTGAATAAAGAACTCCAAGTTTTCCAACGGTAATATTAGCCAGGATTAGAGCATATTCATTTATTCTCTTTTAGTCCTCTGCTTCAGGATGAGATGGCAGATCAAACAAAAGCAGAAGAGTTGCCCAGGGAAGTTGTGGACGCCCCATGATTGGAAGTGTTCAAAGTCAGGCTGGATGAGGTTTGAGTAGCCTGATCTAGTGAAAGATGTCTCTGCCCATGGCAAGGGGTTGAACTAGGTGATATTTAAAGGTCCCTTCCAACCCAAACCATTGCAGGATGTTGAGTTGTGCCTCAGATGGCATTGGCTGCACTGAATGCCCCTTCAAGGACTAGAAATGGATTCTGAATGACCAACTCAGATGAGACCCTCAAAGGCATTCAAGCAGGTCTTTAACTTTCCAGAGGAGGACTCAACCAAGCCAGCTTTTCCCCACAGTTTTGCCACTCTGCCCCTAACTCCACCTCAATCTTATGTTCTGAACACAGGGATGCAGCGGAGATGAGAGGGAGATGGCAAAGATGGTGGCTGACATCGTCTCCAAACGGGACAAGCACACCATTTTGGAGGGACAAGAGCCAGCAGAGTTCTGGGAAGCCCTAGGAGGCAAAGCACCTTACGCCAGTGAAAAGAGGTAATAAGTGACCTGCTTGCCCCTCTGGTCTTGGCCAGGCAACATTAAGCAAGGGATCAAAACATTGCAGGAGAGTAAAGCACTTTCATACCTTGTCCTCACCAAAGGGAGCACCAGGCCAGAATATTGCCAAAAACTTGGTCAGAAACCACACCGAGATGTCTCTTTCTTGGGCTTTGGGTCAGACCTTCTGAAATAGGAGCTGCAGATCCAAAATCTGCCAACAAGGGTGTGCTACACCCTCCTTTCCCCAAAACAAATCCATCCTATATCTTGTCATAAGAGCTACATGAACCACATGCTCCATTTCCAGCCATTGTTAGCTTTATGCTGAAGATGCATAAGATTTATGAACCTAAACCTGCTTTTAAACGACCTGGTTTTCTCTGGTCCTCTGATCAGCTGACATGTTCCTTTGCAACTGAGTGATCCCATGTGGCTTTCACCTGACAGCAGGTTCATGTCTACAAGGACAGAAAGGTTCTGCTTTCGCCCTCTTTGGGTGAAGAAAAAGTCACCTTTAAAAATTAAGTGGTCTGAGAATCCTCTGAGACCTAACATCATTGCCTGACTTTCGGACCCTCAGAGGACCATTATCATGTTCCCACCTCTTCCATCAAGGTCATGACAAGTAGCAGCAGGGCCCTGCGGTAAACCACGAGGGAAAGGTTTCCATCTCTCTTCCTTTTTCTTTCCCTGCCATGCATGAGGAAGGTTTCAAGAGCAGGTCACACACTACCAGCCTCGCCTCTTCGAGTGCTCCAACCAGACGGGTCGATTCATCATGACAGAGGTGGTGGGCTTCTGCCAGGAAGACTTGGATGAAGATGACGTCATGCTGCTAGACACATGGGAAGAGGTCAGCCCCTCTCCTCTTCACCCTAGACATATTTTCAAACAGGTTGTGGCTTAATTTGTTTTAATCCATCATGCAATGTGAAACCAAGGTCAACAGGCCTTCTGTCCCATCTCAAAACCCTTCATGGTGCTTGATCAGACAAGCAGGTGTATGTCCAATCCTGCTCACCCAGGTACCAAACACACGAAGGAGGTGTTATTGCCAACCCTGTTTCAGAAAGGAGGGAAGCAGAGACACCTGGTCCATGCCTTGCTCCAAGGAAAGACAAGCTGGACCTGCTCCAGACTTTGCCAGCTCATACAAGGGGGTGGCACCTAGAAACCCTCCCCCTCATTTCCCAGCACCGATGGTGAGGACTTGCTTTAGACTACAGGAAACTGCCTCCGAGGGGTTTGCTTTCTGAGGCCATTTGATTTTTTCCTCATGCAAGGACTAAGTTTAGCTACCTTGAAGCGTGTGAGAGCTGTTTCCTGAAATATTTATGCTTTGGGCCTGTCTCAAAAGCAAAATCCTTCTTGGCTGGGAGGAAGTCTGGGATCAAAATCCCAGGAGACTATTGGGAAACAACGATTCCTCTCTTATCTCTGCTTCAGTTGGCAGGGCTGAATAAACAGCCGTGCCTGCACAGGTCCTAACCACTTACTGATCTTCAACACCATCTCTCCTTGCAGATTTTCCTCTGGATTGGCAAAGCCTCCAACACCTACGAGAGGAACGAGGCAATTGCCTCAGCTAAGGAGTATCTCAAGACCCATCCAGCAGGGAGAGACTTGGCAACTCCAATAATACTGGTGAAGCAGGGCTACGAACCCCTCAACTTCACAGGATGGTTCAACGCTTGGGACCCCTACAAGTGGAGCGTAAGTTGCTGGAAAAGCTCCGTGATATGTACCTGTGCTCGGTGATGCTTAAAGGGTGCATGGAGTGAAACCTTGCTATGGCATGTCCTGGGCCTCATGGCTTCCTGGTGCTACCTGAGCAGCATCTACTCCTTTGCCAGCGAAAAGTACCGGTTTGGTGAAACTGAGGCTTTTGCATATATAAGTAAATGTGCTTTAATTCACAATATTCACATTTTTATTTTAAAAACATAATTAGGTTCCATGTCAGGTTTGTTATTTCAACCAAAAATGGGTTGAGGCTGCTAGTAGTAGTAGTAGTTCAGAGTGGCAACAGAAGCACCCCTCACCGTTAAAAAAAATTTTAAAAAAGGTTCATTTTTCAGAATACAACCACAGAGAAAAACCTATGACCCAGCTTTAAGGGCAAACTCTGGTGAAATGAAAGATGTGAGAGGACAGATCTCATCTCCAGGTCTGCAGAATGTCCATCAGAGCACAGGAACTCCTGAGCAAGGTGACCCTTGGTCCCTACATCCAAGCCTTCTTCTCAAAAGCTGATTTACAAACACCAGGTCTTCACTATACAGAAATGGAAACCTGCCCCAGGAGGTGCCTGGGAAAGGAAGAAACCCTTTCTCTCCTCTTTTAAACACATGGGCTTCAAATCATTTTGGTAATATAACGTGGAGCAGAGATTTGCTTTCCAACTCTGGTTGTGCACAGTGTGGTTGGATGGAGGAGGGAGTGATGCACTTACCTCCACGCAGACCATGGACCAGCTGGTCCAGCCAGCCTGGGGGCTCGGTGCTGCAGCACAGAGTGTATTAGGAATAAAGGACAATTCTGGAGGAGCTTTGGTGGTTAATAGAGCCAGAATATCGGTTCTTAGCAAACACCCAGGTGGAAGCAACGCTGCCAGGCTGTGCACATAAATTCCTGCCACCCGATGGCACTGGTGGACACGGTTTAAAAAAAAAAAAATAATTAAAAAAAAAAAAGATGATGGGCAGCTGGGAAAAGCTCAGCTCCCAGGTGGTGCTTTACCAGATCCTTCCCTGGTCAGATCGTCCCTTCCGTGAACATCAGTTCACAAGCTATCCTTTCTTCTGGTTGCCCAAAGGACTGTGAGCAAAGTCCTATGCTGGAGGTGGGAAGTGAGGTCGGTGAGGGTCTCCAGGACAATTAACACTGCAGGAAATCTTATAGAGAGATAGTATTTTTTTTCTGTAGCTGGGTTTGCATCATCTTTCTTTGCAACTGGTGTGGTGGTAGAAAGCCTGTCTTGACAGCCAGACTTGGACAGCTAAGACAGCAACTCCCAGAGCACTGACCCCTAAAACAATGTTGGTGCTTAGAACAAAGGTCAGAACTTGGTGGCTGTTGTTTGTTTTTTTTCCTGAGGAACTGCTGAAAAACAAGGATACAGCTCATAAAATATGTGCCGCTCAAAATATCCCCTGCAGGCGGCTTCAGCAACTGCAGAGAAGCAATCCAAACTGTTGACATCCCAGAAACATCTGGGGGGGTGTGTTCATTGCTCAGTTTTGGGTCTAAATCTGTTTGCTCTGCAGTCCATGTGTTTATGTTGTTTGTATTTGTTGGGGAACTTTGTTGAATGATTCTGTTAAGAACTGACATCTCCTGGCTGCTTAGGAAAACACAGTCACCAGCTTTGCCAATACATCCACTATATTCTTTTTTTTTTTTTAAGGAAATAAAAGGCAGCTGGTAATACATGGTACCAAAATACAAGAAGTCAGGACTGAGGCTTTGAAAAATCTGTTGCCTTAGCTAAGTAAATCAGGGAAGGGAAGAAAAGGAATATAATTTTATCCCAAATTTTCATTCTCTACAAGATTCATTTAAAATTTAAAAGATTTAGATCCAGCGGTAAATATTACTTCTCTTTATTTGCCTTCTGCTCTCTGAAGACTTTAAAATTTCCTATTTTCACCTGTTACTGTACAACTGCAAAGGCTAAAGTCCCTTTGTTTCTTTGTTTGTGAGTGACAGCTCTGATTCTGGAACAGTCTCCTGTTTCCAAGAGCTGGAGATTGCAGGAGGCACCATCTGCCACCTCAATAGGCACCACTGGGCTTTAAAATTTATATGATCTCCCGACCCAGTTAGAGAATGTGCTAATTAAAGGTGATCCATGCTTCTTACAACCCTCTTTACCTTTAGGATGGCAAGTCCTATGAGGAGATGAAGAATAGCTTAGGAGACGTGTCGGCTATATCGGAGATCAAAGTGGTGAGTGTCTTCTCAACCATGTGGGTGGGAAACACCTGGGTTTACACACCACCACGTCCAGCCCCAGCCTCTTCGCATGAAGGAGAGGACACAATGATCAAAGCAGGCCTGGGGACCTCAGGCTGCCAGGATCAGAGCTGTGGTCCTCTGTGAAAGGCAGAGGGAGACACAATTGATAAGCCCTATGTATGAGTAGTTTGCAGTGCTGTGGTCCCTGAGACCCCGGACAAGGAAAAAAAGGTCAAGAAGGGCACAAAGCCCCCATGTAGTGGGGGTCCTACAAAACACAGAGGAATCAAGGTCCCAACAGTCCCAGACGTCATGGTCACATGGGACCAGTTCTGCCCTGGACAGGGGCAGGAGGAAGGCTGGAAGTTGCAGGGGCTTTGAACCAGAGGAGATGGCAAGTTGGGCAGGGGTACACAGGTGATTTAGATATTTTAGATGTGGCAGATGTCTAATCTCATCATCTGTACCCCCTCCCACACCTTCCCCTGCTGTTATCTTGAGAACAATGAGAGTACTCTAAGTATCTTCTGGTATTTCTAAGGGCTCTCATCAGTGCTGTGCTTTTAGCAGTGCTAACATCAAGGTGTAACGTCGATGGAGATGCTGGACTAATGTTCTAGTTGGGATTTTCTCCTTACCACTTTGGAGCAACAACCCAACAGATAGTCTGTGCCAGAAACAGTTCCCCCAACCCCAGCAGAGAGAGAGATCCTGGGGTAATCCCCAACTTGCTCTGTCAAAGCTTGACATTGTTTTCCTCTATTCGGCAGGACCTTAACAACATCAGCCTGAACAAGAGAACCCTCAGCATGACCAATTTGGCTGGTTCAAGTACGGCAAGTTCTTCCCCAGACTACAAATCACACTTCAACCACAGTGACAGCAACAGCTACAGCAGCAACTACAACAGCAACAGCAGCTCTTCCCTGGTGCACAACGGTGAAGGATTTTACTCCCGAGAGGTGTTGATGAATAAGACGCTGGATGAACTTCCAGAAGGCGTGGATCCCACTAAAAAAGAGGTGACAGCATTGCTGGTTTGATGTCTTTGTAGTTTAACCTGGAACTTGGTCATTGGCTAAGGGCACTAGTACTTCAGACTATTAAATCCTGCTTCAGGCTGAAGGAGATAGTAGCTGGACACAGCTACTATCAAAAAACAGGAGCTTCACATGAGAGAAAATTGTGCCAGTTTTATGCTAGTTGAGGTATTACTGGTTTTTTATGGCAGATAAATGAATTTTAGTCACTTCAATATTTTTTTTTCTTCTGGTAGAGTTGTTTTACTCTGCCACTCAACATCTGTCCTTGGAGAGACAGAGAGTCAAAAGCACAGTTCCTGCGAGACAAGGTGACGCAGCTGAGAACGAAGCCAGGATTTGCATTTTGCTTGGGCTGTGGGTGTTTGTTTTCATTTGAAAATATCCTTCTAGAAAGCATTTTTTTTTCCTTTTTTTTTTTCTTTTTTTTTCTTTTTTTTTTTCTTGTCAGAAAACTTGCCTTTCACCATCCAGGGACAGGGAGGAATGCCACATCTCAGCTTGCTGATTAGCCCAAGGATTGTGGCAACATCTGTAGCTGGGTCCAAGCAAGCCAACGGGGAGGGATAGAGGGGGTCAATTCCCTCTACTCTCTACAACCCAAGTTTGACCAATTTCTTGCCCCAAGAGATCTCCTAGCAGAGGCCAACACCCGCAGCCAGAGAGCTGATCCACAGGCGGGCCTGCAGCTCCTCCCCACGACACTGCCCAGGGTTGTATTTCAGCTGGGCTGTACCTGAGTGCTCTCTTCCACCCAAAATTCCAGGGAAAACTCAACCTCCACTGCCCACAGGGTCTTTTTCACTATCACTGATGAGCCTGCTACCTACAAAGCTTTCTGTCTTTCCAGTCCAGGGGGGATCTGAGTGAAGGGGAGATGCTTTCCCTCTGAATCACTACCTAAGAAACCACCCAAAACTTTGGCCAGCAGAACTTCTCCAATGCACCGTTAGTTGTCCTGGCCTCCGTATGGTTAGTGAAGACCACATTCCAGCCAGAGCATGCGAACCCCTCAGAACCTCAGCATCCCTTTGGGCTGGTGGGCTTTTATTCCCCTGGCGCTATAGGAAGCGGGATGAGGAACAGTTGGGACGTTCCACTTGCCGCCATGAGGACAGGCAGCAGGACAGGAGCTGTTGGCCTGGAGTCAGGGGTCAGTACTGGCACACTAATGAAGGAATAGAGCCAATGGAGGTGTTCCAGCCTCTGACCTCTGCTTTCTCTCTCCTCCCTCTGCAGTACTATCTCTCTGATGCCGATTTCCATGATATCTTTGGGAAGTCCAAGGATGAGTTCTACCAGATGCCTAAATGGAAGCAGCAGAATGAGAAGAAGCAATGTGGACTCTTCTGAGACCGCAGGGACCATCTGGCCTCCTGTGACTCTGGGACCAACCCTTGCTCTCTTACGAGTGGCAGGGAAGAAGTACAGACATTTGCTCAACGAACCCAACCCAACACTCAATCAGGCCAAGCTCCAGTGCAGTTATTCCAGCAGCCAACGTTCAGGGGATGGTTCCTTTCTCCCTGAACCCAAGGAGGCAAAACCTTTTGCAGGATGTTTTTGCCTCTTTTTTGACACTTTATTGCTGATAGCCATGAAGACGAGTGTGTGTCACACAACCATACTGTAGCCTCTTCTTTCCTCTCCCTTTTTGCAAATCACCACGTGCACAAGGTCATGATCCTCCTTCATTTGTAAAAGTTTAAAATTAGGCCAGATGAAGGCCACTTGCAGCTGCTATGTAAATTCTGAGTGGGAAGAGGGGAAGTCCTGGGAGGACAGAGGGGGAGCCTTGAGGTCAGGAAAAAGGTAATGGAGTAGCCTGATGTGTGACAGGGTAGCCCATGGGATGGGACCAGTCAGTTCAGCTCTTTTTCACCTTGCAAAAAAGCTTGTCACCAAAGAACAGCAAGAATCGGTTGAAGACCAACACGCACAGCACAGTGCAGGTAAAACAAGTGAGAACCTGGCTTGGGAAAAGCCACTTATTTGGAGCATATTTATTAACTGATCTATTTCAAGAGGATGATGAGATTTAGGCCAACACACAGCTGTTGATTTTGACTGCCAGACAAGATGCTGTCTATTTTTCTCTCATTCAAACAGCATCTCCAAACTCACCTGGCCTCCCTGAGCACAACTGGGTACAGGTGAACATAAGAGTCCACCTCCCTGCAGACCAGAGGCTTGGGGAAGCCAGAAGGGTTTTGGGTACGACCTGGGGCAGTGTCCCACTGAAGGTTTCATCAGGGATTCATCCCTGTGATGTCCATGGGGCTGAGAGTGCCCCTTCTGCACTGTGAGCTCAGTCTGATCGGGGGGGCAGGGAAAAATATGAGTGATCAGCAATTAAGGGATACAACTACAAAATAAAGGAGGAAAGATGTATGTTTAAAAACTCAGAAGATGTGGGTTTGCAGCTTTACTCCATTTCCAGCCTGATTTCAAATAAACAGCCAGCAGCAGCACTGTAAGTGTCTTTGGTCAGCCCATGGGGTAGGACGGCTGTGGAGAAAAATCTCCAGGTCCACAAATCCTTCAAACAGCTGGTCTTTCATGGGCTTTGGGATTTTTTTTGAAAGAACAAACTGAGAAGGTGAGGCTCCCTCTGTTCCCAAACAGCACATAGCTAGGACCATTTCATAGAACCATAGACTGTGTTGGGTTGGAAGGGACCTTTAAAGGTCACATAGTCCACCCCCGCTGCAGTAAGTGGTACATCTTTAACTAGATCATATTGTTTAGAGCCTCATCAAGCCTGACCTTGAATGTCTTCAGGGATGGAGCCTCCACCACCTGCTATGGTCAACCTATGTCTCCCCATGCACATGTACTCTGCTCCTGAAGCCCCACCGTTGCCCATGGTAGGTACTTGGCCATGAAGCAGTTGGCCTGACTACCCACCACTGCGGAGCTGCAGGTGGTGGGCTGGAGGCAGGGACCTCCAGGTGATGGAATATCCTGGACAGATCTTTGTGTTTAAGAACCGGTAGCCACAACTCCATCATTACCTCCGTGTTCCTGCCACCGCTTCATCCCATTTCTGCTTGAGGGTCCAGCTTAAAACCCATTGAACCCCTTTGTGCAGAACAAGGTAGAAGTCAAGCAGAGACAGTAATCAGCCAAATTACCTGCGTGATTGCTCCTGTTGTGCTCATGCTGGATACACTCAGTGCACATTATCCCTGTTTCAGCCTCTATTGCCACTGCTGGAGGCAACAATATTTGCATCACCCTGCTGAGGCGGGCTCCTGCCGGCTCCCAAATTAACGAAGCGCATGTGCTCCTCAATAAAATGCAGCAATGTCACCTATCAGCCCCGAGCATGGGCCTAACGAGCATCTTGCAATCAAATGGAGACGAGCAGAAATTCGGTCCGATTAGGGAGATCAGGCCGTTTTGCTGCAAATTGCTTTAATTCCTGTCACCAACACACATCTTCGGAGCACTCCGGCATGGGATTTTACAGATAATAGATTCCTCAGATATTTGGGGCTGTTGGAAACTGCTGCTGATTTCTTCTCCTTGCAGGAAGAGCTGGTTTTACTCTCTGCCTCTGACTCCCAGGGAAAGCTGCTCACCTCACCCTCCCTTTCATGTCACTTGCCACCGTCACCGCAGTGTCTGTTGGGCCATGTCCTGTTTCTGCTACTCTTTCACTAGAGCTCTTCCCTAGAGTGGGGCTCCACAACTTCCCAATCTGCTCAGCGATGAGGTCCCTCGATAATGGCATGTCCCTTCCTTTGAGGAGAGAGGACATGTTGCACCACTGTCTATCATGCTCTAGTCCATCCCACCTCCATCTCAGCTACTCCACTAGTTTTCCCCCAACTCTCCTACCTGATGAGGTGTGTTCCCTCTTCCCACGGATCTTGCCACCTTTATTTAAGTGTACAACAGGTAGAGGAAACCGTGCCTTCTCTGTGTAGTCCATCTAAGTCCACCCTGGCCCTGGATAGTGTGGTCCTGCCTCCACATCTCACCCCACACCCTGTCCCTCACCTCTCAGGTGCACAGGGCAGTCCTGGGTATCCTTTGGCCATGCTTTTTACCCCATGGCTCCTTAAAACAAAATGCTCAGACCACCCTGGGGAGCAAGGACCAAACTCAGGCTGTCCCCAAGTTGGAGTCAAGGATGTTCCAGCTTTGGTCTTCAAAGGCATTTCCTGATACTTCACGCCCCATCCCAGAGAACCTGTGTCACTGCAGGACACCCTGTTCTGCCTCCCTGGCCTCTGCCACACTTTAACTCTTCCAGCCGCTGTCTATTAATTCAATATGAGCCTTTGGGTTGTGGATATAATTCACATTTAATTGGCAATGGTTTACAACATCACACAATATTGTAGTGAAGAGGAAAAAATCAATGTGTCCTGCAATTACTGCTGCAGCATAACAAACCCCAGGCAGGACTAAATGAGATCCAGTTTTGCAGTGGACCAAAGAATCATTAAATCCAGGTTATTTTGGGACTCAAACATAGGTGGGGGAGTGAGCGGACTGGAATTTGCTTAAAAGGACATTCACCTCTTTGGTAGCAGCCCATCCTCTTACACCACCAGGCATGAAAAACCCCAGAAGGACCGAGAGGTTTAAGAAATTAAGCACATCTGTCTCCAACTTCATGCGTGTTGCATTCACGTAAGACAAAGAGGCAAACAGTGACAAGTAATTGGATTTTTCCAGATTTTTTTTACTTTTAATAGTCTAACATATTGTTAGTAACATAGTTGGCACTTCAAAACATATATTATTTTATGTCAACAATATTCCCTTAACTCTGTAGTTGTACTGGGAGAAAAATCACCTTTTGCCATAAATACTGTTGCTGTTCAAACCACTCCTGTCTGTTTGTCCCTCTACAGTGCAACTGGGACCAGGCTGACATTTACAACAGTTTCTCCTGCCGCTTCCTCTGCCTTAAAAAAATGACGTTTTTCTATAAAAACACAAAGAAAGTTTTACCGCATGAAAAAAAGAAAAAAAAAAAAAAAAAAGCCCTACTGTCAGTTGAGCTGATTTCCACTGTCATCAGCAAAAGACATTCTCTGAGGTCCCTTTGAGGGGGTTTTGCTTTGGGTTAGAGGGAAACCTGCCGTTTCTCCTTCGCGGCGTGACAGCCGGGCTTTGACTGCAAAGCGACCTGGCCGAGAGCCAGGCACGCAGGCGGAGTAGTGTTCATGTATTTTTAATTAAAATACAAAAGGAAAAGTCGAGTTATATAACACGGGCCTTTGTCGTGCAGCTTTCTTTTTTAAATCTGTAACAGAAAAGAGGAGAATTGTGTCCCCGTTTAAGACTTCTCAGGGCGAAAGGCGCCTGACATATGAAGCTGCAAGAAATCACCTGGCATCTGGCCACGGGTTTCACTGGTGGGGTGGACTTTTTCTTGCACAGATGTTGGGTGTTTTGTCCAGATGTTTGACCGAACCCAACCCAAGAGCTGTACTTTGCTAAAAAGGAGTCCCTATCCTCTCGCTAAAAGCAGAATTTTAAAAATCACACTAAATAAAGTGAACTAAAACCACAGCTGGATTGGTGGAACAGGTACAAAAGGATTAATCTCAACAGCAGCATTAGGATGTTTCCAGCACGCAGAATGGAGAAGGTCGATGGCTATTTCACATCAGGGGTCCTACGGAGCACCGTGTGCTGCTCCAGAGAAGGCACTGGGGATTTGTTGGGGCCCTGGCATTGTCAGACTTCACACACTGAATTCCTCCTAGGTCCGTAATGAGGTCCACTGTGCCCTGAAAGAGCTGAGCTGCTAATCACAGTCCTGGATATCGATGTACACAAAGAGGGTGGAGGAGGAGTAGGGGTCTCCGTTCTTGGTCAGAAGATGGATGTGGCGGTAACCTGGAAGCAGAGACACAGATGGAAAGTGGTCTTTAGTCCCGCTGGAAAAATATTTTCTCACATTTGCCAAGAGCCTGCAAAAACATCTCCCTGTCTCAGCGTGGTTTCCTTCCAGTGCCCCACAGAACAGGTAGGTATGAGATGCATGGCTTTGAGCACTGGTAACGTATCGTGCCTCGAGTACTGTGTTCAGTTTTGGGCCCCTCACTACAGGAAGGACATTGAAGTGCTGGAGCGTGTCCAGAGGAGAGCCACCAAGCTGGTGAGGGGTCTGGAGAACAAGTCCTATGAGGAGAGGCTGAGGGAATTAGGCATGTTTAGTTTGGAGAAGAGGAGGCTGAGGGGAGACCTCATTGCCCTCTACAACTACCTGAAAGGAGGTTGTAGAGAGGTGGGGGTTGGCCTTTTCTCCCAAAGGACGAATGACAAGACCAGAGGGAATGGAATGAAGTTGAGGCAAGGGAGATTTAGATTAGATATTAGAAAGAATTACTTTACTGAGAGAGTGGTCAGGCACTGGAACAGCCTGCCCAGGGAGGTGGTGGAGTCACCATCCCTGGAGATATTTAAGAAACGTATAGACATGGCTCTTCAGGGCATGCTCTAGTGCCCAAGATTATTGGTTGTGGTGAGGTGTTGAGTGTGGTGTTTAGTTGGTGGTGAATTTGGTGGGTGTGGTGTTTTTGGTGGGGCGTTTGGTGGGTTGTGTGGTTTGTTTGTTTTTTTTTTTTTTTTTTTTTTTTTTGTGGTTGGACTCTATGATCTCAGAGGTCCCTTCCAACCACTAAGATTCTGTGATTCTGTGATTCTGTGATTCTGTGCCCAAGGCCACTGGTGACAAGGGGACCCCTTCCCCTTGTGTTAACAGCTGCCCAACAAACCCTTTATCATCTTGCCCACATCCCAGAGAGAGGACCTGTTCTGAACCGAGGTGTGATGGGTCTGGACCTCTCATCTAGGACACTTGAGCTTCCCAAAGGGCTCAGTGGCTGTGAGGAACAGAGAACAGGGCCTTACCTTGCTTCAGACTAGTGAAGGGAAGGGTGTACTGCCCAATGAAGTCGTTCTTGGTCGACATGTCAAAGTCTTCCACCACAAACCGGACCAGGGCAAGTGCAGGGATCTCTATGTCAAATGTAAACTCTTCGTCCCAGTTCGGGTTAAAGCCTGGGCAACATAAAAAAGGATGGAGATCAGAGCTGGTCACGAACAAACAAGGAAGGAAGAGACGCTCACAAGCAAGGACCGAGGTCAGAGATGTTGGCAGATAAGGACGGAGGTCAGAGATGTTTGCAAATGGGTGGAGATCTTGCCTGACTGCCAACCTAATGTGATCCAGGCCAAAAGGTCTCACAAGGTGCCGAGACCATTGTTTCCAGCTCTGACACTCATTTGCTACCTGGTATTAATAAATCCTGCAGCCTAGGCTGCTCATTGCAGACCTCACCACCACACTCCAGAAGGAGGGAGGTGAACTCAGCTCTGCTGCACAGGCTCTTGCTGTCTGATACACGGATGTCTTGGGCCAGAAATAATTTTTTACAGCCCTAAACCAGGGGGGAGCAGAGAGGAGGGCTGTGCCTTTGTGTCGTGACAGCCTTCTGCAAGATAGACCCATCTGTCACCGCTCTGTGCCTCGGTTTCCCTGTCTGCAAGAAAGGTCTCTGAGTACAAAAAGCATTATCAAGTCTGTGTTAAAAATGGTTTATGTCTCCCTGTGTCTGAGACAGCCAGAATAACCCCCACTTCTGCTACGGATAAGGATCTTGTGATCCAAACTCGCAAGGCAAACTATACCCAGACCATCACATCAGATGAGAGCTGAAGAGCAAGCTCAGTGCTCTCTCTATTGGTCACGGCGGGTGCTCTCAGCAGTTTCAATAAACCACTCCCCAGGAACAAACAGGAGGAGTGGACATCCTGTTAGAAACCCTGCTGCCGTCGGCCAAGCCTACACACAGAAGAAACCCAAAGACAGCATGAAGCCTGCTGGTCATGGAGGGCCTGCAGGGATCTTTCGGCAGGAGGCAGCAGGGATCTTTCAGCTGGCCCCGAAGGGGCTGAGATGGGCCTGTGGACAGTGCCATCGCGAAAATACCTGTGCTGGGTTGATGCACTTTATTTGGGCTTTAGCAGGATTAAATCGACTGGACTGTTCAGATAACATACATCTGCTCCTCACCTCCTTCATCCTTAGGAAAAACCACCCCAGTATTGCTGATCCCATGGGAGCAGAAATTATGAAAGCTGAGGAAAAGTCATCGGCCCTAGGACAGTAGGTTTCACTGTACTGACATCTGGGAAGGATTTCCAACCCACCTTAGAGACGTAGTGAGATGCCCACAGCTTCTAAGCCAGCAGCTTCCTACAGCCTCTCAAGCTCCATGGTTGCACTGCTGGGACCTGATCTGTGCCCACAGCCCCTGCTTCAGCCCCACCAACACAGAGTCATAGAATCATTTAGGTTGGAAAACACCCTTAAGATCACCAACTCCAACCATAAAACATCAAACCAGGTGAGCTGCTGAAGCGTGGTCACATATCTAAAACCTCAGCCCATGAAATGCAACCCCCTCTCTGCAGCTGCCCCTTCCCGACACTGATGTTTTCATGATTTGATTCACTTTCCATTGGGCAACGCTCCCTCCAGGATCATTCCAGCACCGCTCCAGTATTGCTCCAGCGAGCCAAGGGCTGGCTGTGGGGCAGGGTGTGCTGAGCAGCCCAGAGGAACAGGTCTGGCAGGTCTGAAACGTTCCCTACACAGCTTTCACTCATTATAAAAATTATTGTAGGTGACGGAAATGGCCATGAGCTTTAGGAGCCACGCCAGATGTACTCAAACAGGAAAAAGGAAAAGGGAAACATTGTTAGCAGGGAGGAAAATATGCACTGGCTTTCTAGCACTTGGCTCTTACTCCACGCAGAAAAGCAGCCTCTGTGTGTGTGTGTGTACCTGTGTGTGTGTCAGCAGGAGGGCGAGCACTGATTTCTCAGACTCCTACTGCCTCGTTACTCCCACAGGAGAGAGGGTGGAACTTGCCCTTTGCAAACTTGGAAGGCCACAAAGTTCAGACCCTCACTGCACGGAGGTTTGGGTGCATCTGAGCAGGTCTGGCCTCAGGACAGCAGTCTTGGCAAGGAACACTGCTACACGAAATCACAGGGCTACTGCCCCATGGCAGCACAGCGTGGAAGATACCCCCTTACCATTGTTTTCGATGACTTTGGTCTGCTTTTTGTTGTTATCCTGTTGGACACCGTGGATTTCTATAGTTACCTTAGGATCAACAATGGAGTTTTTGCTTTTGTTCACCTTGGGCAGCTGCTGACCAGAGATGATCTGTAGAGGAAACAGAGGAAGAGGTCAGAATGTCATTAGGAGAGGGGGCTCCCTGACAAAATTCCCTCTCCTTCTCCAGGAGTGCAGGTTCTGTTGTGACAAGCTGGTACTGGTCTTTCAGAGCCAGCGTTGTGACATCCTTCAGAGGAAGCTGTCATGAGCCAAAGCACCTAATGAACATTGTCCAGCCCAGCTAGCTGGCTAGGGGACATGAAACTTTGCTAACTGTCCACCACAATGATCAGATGATACTTGGAAATGACAGTGGTGACTCTTGACTGCATGCTATGTGTATGGTTCTGTAATGACAGTAGATATTGTCATTAGCTCTCCTATTGCCCAACATTAAACATGTGAGTAAGTCCCTGGAGGATGAGAGCCCGTGCAGGACTGAAGCAGAGACCACAGCAGTGGGAAATGAGTAGGGTTAGGATAACACTGCCCAGGTGGGACCAGGAGAAGGAGAAGGTACAACCTACACACCCCCCCTGAAGGTGGATGCTACTGAGACATTTTCCGACTTCTATTCTTACTTTAAGCAGAAGCTTCTTCTTTGTCCCCCATGTTCCTTCTGTGATGGATTTTGGATTGAATTTGGTTTGCTCATCCCGGAGGAATTCCGGCTTTAAGACATACCCAGAAAACCCATTGTCCTGGAACCGACCCTGGTAGACATCCATTTCTGTGCCTGCTGTCTGGAAATTTAGGGCAACTGCAACATAAATAAATAAATTCAGTCACTTTCAGATAAATCAATGGGACTTTTTATACTAATTCTGTTCACATTAAATTGCACTTCATGGACATGAACACTGGCTTTTCCGTGCTTCAAAAAGCAGTGATAAACCCTGGCCCTTACAGTCTGCTACAACTGAGAATTTCTTGCACTCACGGATGTTAGAGACAGGAAGAGCCATTACAGCCATCGCAGTTGTTCTCCTGCCTGCCACGGGCTGAAAAGAGTCCTGCATTGAATTTCTGTCACCTGGTTGGACAACTGCATCTTTTAGATAAACCTATTCATTTCTATGCTGAAGGAGTTACCTCCTGCAGTGAAGACAGAAAATCCTTCTCGGATTGTTTTTCTGGCTACTTAGCCTCATTATAAAACTCCCTTTTCAGCCCAGATATGCCTATTTCCATTTGCCATCCTGAGGGCCATTGATGCCTTTGTTGGTTAGCCGAGAGAGCTCTTCGCTCTCTGAACTCCCCTTGCAGGAGCACAGAAGCTGTGATCAAATCATCTCTTTATTGTCCCCTGCCCAAAATAGATCAAGCCTCACTGGTGTCCTAACACCAGGCAGATTTCTTGTATTCTTTCCAATTTGCCACTGTCTTTTTAAAAGCATTGATGTCAAATCTGGGAGCGGTCTCAGTGAACAGTCTCATGAATATCACACAGGGAGCACACATGGACCCCAGCGCCTCCTCAGTACTCTGTTGATTTCTCAAGGGTGATGTTAACCTCTTTAACAACTTCTAAGACAGCTCTAGGACAGAAGGCAACTTATCCTGGTCCTGGATCCTACATACCTTGTAATACCTAATGGCCAAAAGCATTTTAAGGCACTCCCCTGTTTTTCCACCCGCAAAGAAGACTTTAATAATTGCAGTATATTGGTTTTACTGGGAGCTGCAAGTATGCAGGGCTGCTGAAAAAGAACTTATTTTGGGTGTCCAAGTACTAATTCAGGTCAGACAAGGCATGCAGGTCTGGCCCTAGCACAGGGACCTCATGTTGCCTCCCAGGGACTCTCCTGAGGCCAGACTCAATGCTAGGGAGACAGGTCAATGTGTCAATGTGAGACTTGTGCTCCCCGCAGGAGCTGCACCACCCAGCTGCCAGGCACATCCAGCCCAGATAGATCTATGCAGCTGGGGCCAGGGAGCCCTGCATCTGCCATTCTCCTGTCTGGATGGGCCACATAGGCACAGCTGGGACATCTCCAACATCCAGCATCACCAAGAGAGCTACGCACTTGCTCTTGCACTCAGGAGAGCTGAGTTTGATTTACATCTCTGGCAGAGATTTCAGCACACTCGTTAGTAAGACACTGTAACTCCTGGCTCCCTCCTCCTTTGTTAAATGGCAGCAAATCATCTTCCAGTGAAACTGCAGGGATCTGCACAATAATGTGCAGGAAAGGCTCTATTAAGTTTTGAGGTGGGCTAGAAAATAGTCTATGAAAATTCACTGAGCACTGGCTCAGGTCATGGGCAACCCAGCCAGGTTGACACTCTCCAACCTCCCGGTTGCACCCACCAATCTGGCAGCCGACGTTCCACAAGTCAACGGGGTTGTAGTTGGAAGAATCTGTCCTCCAGCCTGCAGGGTAAATCCGACTCAGGTGCCTGATGTTGTGATGAATAAAACTGGTTCCTACAGGAAAAAAAAAAAAAGAAAAAAGAAAATGGCTCTCTCAGTAATGGGAGCTACTTTTAGCTCTTGATGCCGCTGGATATACTGCTCCTCTGCCTAGTGAGTCTGGAGAAATGTGAACTACCTGTATAAAATGCCCTTCTTGGTAACAGCCTCTGTGATATTAAGTTATTCCTACTGTTTCTCAGTGACACGCATGGCCAAAGAGATCAGAACCCATGTCTTTCAGGGTGTTCTTTCCTCGTGCTTCACCACCATTAGCTGGCCCTTTATGAGGGACTAGGACAGAGGATGGCCTTTTGGCAGGGCAGAACATACATACCAGACTCCTGGGCTAGTTTCAGAGCTTTGCTCTCCGTGAACGATGACATCTCGTAGAAAGCCCGAGGATGGTTGGGGTCCTCAAAGCCATTGAAATGGACACTCTTGCAGTAGACAACCGTGTCCGACAGCTCCTTGGCCAGCTTCAAGGTGTCACTCTAAAAGCAGAACAGCAAGAGGTTTGTGGGGAGTTTCTGCAGCAGTCATACTCTAATAATTACATTTTATCTAGGATCCCTGGGGCTTCTCTTCTGTACCCGGGATGTACACTATCAACACTCAGTGACACCCCTATGCAGAGAGAGGCTGGAAAAGGGTCAAACTGCCCTTGCCATGTCCCTTGCCCTGCATGGAGAGGGCTAATTCCTCCTGTCAGAGCATCACTGCCCTCTCAGGCCCATCCTGGCCTGTCCAATGATATCACTGACTTCCCATGTGTTACTACCAACAATATTTCATTTCACCTGGGCCATTCCTCCTTCTACAGTTATTTGCATGTTATTATGTGAATGAGTATCTCAGCTTGGCTATCACAGCTCACAAGTGATTAGGGCTACAAACACAGTAGCAACCAGCCCAGTCGGCCTGTATTGGTGAGCTAAGACATGCTTTGCTGTCCCAGCACCTTTGTTGCGTGGTGTTCTCTGTATGGATTCTCTCTTCCCCATAGATCTGTAGGTCCTTCCTCCCTCCCTCCTCCTGATCAGAAAAACATGACCAATGAGGGGGCAGGTATGTCCCAAAATGTGACTAGAAAAACATCAGTCTCTGGTAATAAACAGAGTTATGATGGTCCCATGACAAATACATTTCTGGAAATCAGACTGAGACAGATTGAATATGTGCCCTTCCCCTGTTTCCATAAAAGCTACACGGTCTGTCCCAGCTGCAGGGTCCTGCAGCCTTATTTTAAGGAAAGAAGCAAATCTTCATGCTTGGCTGGTTCTGCAAGACCAGATTTGTGCTTGGGACAGAGATCATTAAGCTGAGCAAGGACCAGGGTCATTAGCTCCAGCACTTTCAACAATTCACCCTCACATATCTCCAGCTGAGTAGCTGAAACCACTCTGAAAACTGTCTTAGCTGGGAAAACATTAAAAGAATATTTCAATTTCAGCATGAGTCATGGGATAGGCTAACAAGACAGGACTTCCTGATGCTGGACTTCAGAGCCTTCTGCTATAGGCAAAGATCTTCTTTATAGCGTTTCTGCATCTCCAGGTCTGCCCCTTTTTGGGATCCAGTTTCTTCCTTTACCTACCTTCCCCTTCTGCTGTATCTCGGTCTTTACAGACTCATCTTCGATTTCAGCTGCTTCATCTTCATCAGAGACATCTTCAGCTTCCAGGTTGTTGTTCCCGTTTGTTCCAGTGGGGTCCTCCTGCCTGCTCAGCTTCTTGCCTTTCACAAGGATCTTCCATTTCAATTGCTGCACAAGGAAAAGTGGACAAAGTAGCTGGTATTAGAAAAGGTTCTGGTCTGCCCTGAAGGGGCAAAGCTGTAACAGTTCCTCAGCTGCAACCAGGGCTAGGGCCTTTTAGAGTTGTGTCTGGTTATTATCCATTGATACAGGTAAAAATAAGTCTGTTTTCCCACTAAGGCCTTGCCCTGCCTGTTGCCAGCCCCTGAGACCACAAGCCACGAATCTGAAAACCCCACGGATTCCCCTCTGAGACAGAGCTGTCCATCTCCTCAACTAGTCAAGTTAAACTCTTGTGCTCTTAAAGGCAATACAAATATATTCTTTTTTTCAAAACTGAATGGGGCCCAGCCAACAAAGCCAGGCCTGGAGGTCAGGGCTCACAGGAGCTACTCATGGCACTGTTCCTGCCCCTCTGTGATTTAATCTACCCCAGTCTCTGCAATGTGTGGTTATAAACACATGCACAACTTGGGAAACGGTCTGAGATCCATGCAGGGGCTGCAGCAGTGGAACCCTCTGCTCCACTAGACATTTTAATGGGGAGAGAGGTCCATTAAGTTCTGGACAGGTGCCTCATGCATAGCAGACATGGGATTTTAATATGTAGGGGATCTTGCAGGTAAAACCTTAAGGTGCTGACAGTCTAAGGAAGAGTTCCCAGACTCTTCCCAAGGATACCTCCTCTTCTGAAAGAGAGGGAAGAGGGCTGACTCTGAACCCAAACAAGGCAGCAGTGATGCTGGCAGCAAGCAGCAGTACTGAGAATGGTGACTGCCTGAGTGCGATCTCTAAGTGAGCGGATTATGCTACAAAATCAGTTAATTCAGCCCAGGAGCACCCCTAGATCCTGCAGCTTCCAGTGAATTCAGTGGGAGACTTGCTGTCGTGTGGATGTGTTCAGTAGTCCTGGTGTTGGAGGGTGCTAGTTATTCCAGAAAAATGCAATCTCAGAATTGGCAAGCCCCTCAGTCTGTGTAGCATGTCTCTCCCTGCTTAGTGACACCTGGTATTTGCCCTTTCCACAACAGCAAAAGCAACATTCTCAAATGACAGGACTGCAGAAAATCAAGGATCTTTTATAAAGCAACAGAGGCATTTTCAAAGAACGCTATTCCCATTTTGTGGGTGCAAGGAAATTGCATCACATCTTTTCAGAGACCAGGCCAACTCCTCACCACCAGGCTAAGCTGTGGATGGAGCTTGGTTTGAGCTGAATTTGACACTGGCACCCGAGGCAGCAGCCAAGAGCATTTTTCTTCAGCTACCAAAAATTATCTGTTTACATTGGGGCGCTTTCCCTGTCACTCCAAAGCTATACAGAGGCAGTTGGAAGTTCCCAGTTACTGGGAATAAAAGCCTCAAAGGAGCAGTCAGAGCAGAGCAGTATCCTCCTCATCATCCTCAGACCATCCTCCATCCTCCCAGCCCCTCAGCCCTCTTCCATTCAGAGCTGTGACCTGCTTTTTTACATCCATGGCTGGGAGATGAGTTGGCTAATCCTCCGAGTCTCACTTCAGCCAGCTGCTCTCATGTCTCCTCCCACCCTCCTGCCCTCCACATCCAGCTCTTTGCTGTTCTTCCACAACATGCACTGGCAGCAGGCAAAATCCAGTTCTCTGTGAGTTTTTAGGCTCCAGTCAACGCTTTGTATGGACAAGCCTAGAGGGTTTGCACTGGAGACAAGGAGGAGAGGCTCAGAGAAGTGCCTCATGTCCTTTGCAGGCTGTGGATAGCATCCTGATATATAACATATTACCTCCCTCTGCTTTCTAATGTCCCACAAGAAACGTTACTGCCTCATCTCACCGCTCAACAGTAGAGAACTAGGATAAGGTATTTGGGGCAGGTTGTTTGATTTTTAATTACCAGTAGGGTTACCAGCCCTTTTTAAGCTTCTCCAGTTCAGGACAGCCTGTCCAGCAAGTGGGAGGTGTAATTTCTGGCACAGACCCATCCTACATGGCTGAATCACATCAGCACTGAAGGCACAGCAACACGGCCTCCACCTTGTCTCCTCCTCACACTGCATATCAGGGCTGCCAGCAGTGGGTCCTCAGTGCTGCTGTTCTCCTGTCTAGACTGTGGTTACGTTGGGAAACCTTGGATATACCACAGATGCACCCCATGGGCACAGGGACATTGGTCAGCCCAAACTGTGTTACACAGACTCTCTGTAGGGCAATTATGGTGGTGCCCTTTTAACCTGGAAGTCTAAGAGGTTCCATTCAGGAGTCCTGTTGCATTGCAGAGGTTTAGCATCCCCCTGTGCAGTTGACTTCCACCATGCCTACAAGGGAGAGTAGTCCATGTGCCATCTAACTCCAGAGGAGGTGCATCACCTTATTGGTCCACAATGAGGGGTGAGATTCACCCCAAAGCAGAGCATCTTAATCTCAATTTCCTGCAGAAGGTACTGCATTGCACTGAATCCACCCTGCAGAAGCTGCCAGTTCTCAAGCGTTGTCTCCCTTCATTTAGGAAGCCAAATCCAAAATATGAGGGCTTATCTTCCTTAACAAAGTTTTAAATAAGCTGATACACACAGACACAAACACACACATGCACTTGTTCCATCTCTTTTGGTTCTCCTTCATGTGATATTAAGTATTTCTAGCCTGAGGCAAAAGACACTCAGCTGATCAGTTCAGCTCTGTTGAGCAGATCTCCTGTCTTACGAAGAAGCATGAGCTTCAATAAATATTCTCCAAGTAGACCATAAAGGTATTCCAGCTGCCTGTGGCAAGCCCAAGGTTGAATACAACCTAAGAAAATGGGAAAAGCTACAAGGACACTAGACTCTACTGAGAACATAGAGTGGAGTGGCTGCTGGAATAGATGCAACTCTCTCCCTGCCTCAGGTGCCCTGTAAACCGCATTGCCTGAGTTCTCCACAAGCAGAGCTCCCCGCTCTCCCAGCTTTTCTGCTTCATGGCTGAACAAGCTCAGCTCTGCAAATGAAATGGTTCTGACACATGGCTTTGCTTCCTTTAGGAGCCTGGGAATTGGGACACTGCAACCATCTTAAATAAAAGCTCTGTTGATCTTATCAGAAGGGGAAAAACTATAAAGAGCAGAGGATTTTCAAAGGTCTGCATACACATTTATCCCACCTGAAAGTTTCTTGCCCCTATTAGCAACCTGAAAGCTATGGCAAGGTCTGATTTCCGATTTTCATCTCAGTGGGAGTGGAAGATTTGTAAAGTGACCCACCTCATCAAACTTTCATTGCCTCCAACACCTCCTTTAGAGTCAACAGAGAAAACTAAACACCCCGGGGGTGTGATTCCTCTTCTCTATTTAGACAAACACTTACGAGGAGGTGGACCACACCTCCAACTCCCCTGGTTGTATTAACTGGTTCTCAAAAGGAGGCCAAAGTGAAATGCTCAGGTCCATGGATACACAGGGTCTGAGCACTGCCACTTTACATCCTGCTGTCAGAAGATATCCATGTCCCCAGATTTCTGAGAAGCTGTGGGGATTAACATGTTCACATTCATAAGAAAATGTGCAGACCACATGCACTAATTGATGTCACATCTCCATCTGTGTATGTCTTTCGGCCTCGTTGTAAACTGAAGCTGTAAACTGAAGTTGCAAACCCTAGTTGCAGGGTTTAACGATGAGTGGCACCAGAGGACAAAGACAGTCTCCAGAAAAGGGGAAGAAATACAGTATCAAAGGAGGTTTTGAGAGCTTTGAGGGAAACTCAGTTCAGGAACTTCAGCTAAGAAAATGCACTGCAGTCAGGGTTGACACAAGCTAGGCTAACCTTGGAGATAGGCATAGATGTGGAGTTAGGCATAAGGCCATGGACTTAAAGCCACATTCATGCTGAGTGGATGATGCAAAAGTAACCAGTGGGACAGTGGAGGTGTAGGGTGGCAGAGGTCCCTGCCACTGCTCTGGGGCTCACGGTCCTAACGATTCACCTACCAAGACAAGTCTATTAAACCCAAAGCCACTGTCATCGTAAACAAGGAAGTCCAGCAACAAAAAGATGGAGGGGTTTCAGATATGCCTGATATGCTGAACAGTTGTATGCACTGTTGGCAGCTGTGTTAGTCTCATTCCAGGGCTGGGTTTCTGCAGCATTTCTCTTTGGGATGCAGGGAGAGGGAGAAGGGGCCCTGGAAGATCCCTGTGCAGATCAAGGATGGGGAGGAAGGGCCTGCAACAAGTAACCAGCAGCAGAGATTGGAACAGCTCTTCCCTACAACCTTGGCACTGCCTGGAGTTTTGGTATGGCTTTTAGCCTTTCATCCTATAGGCCTTTAATTTACTATTGGGACCTAAAGACAGCAGCTTGAGGGAGATATTTAGATGCTCTGTGTAGTCCAACACTGTTCCTGAATGGAGACTAACAAATCATATGCCTGCCCTGGGCTGTAGTATGAAATGCTAGCAGGAATCCAAACTGTGTTGATATTCCTTTAATTACTGACACTGTCCTGCTAACACAATCTGCAGCAATTCTTCACCTGGCTTTATTTACAGATTTTAAGCACTCTTTCCAGTGACAAATCCCATCTTTTTTTTTTTTCTAATATAATAAATAGTACGTCATCCTGGGCTTCCCCATGCCAGCTCCATAAGGAAGTGGAAAATCCAAGAGGTTTTTGGTTTGGGTTTTTTTTTTTCCCTTAACATTTTAGCTTCAATGTATTTTCCACCAAAAAAAAAAAAATCAGCAGTTCAGCCCTTCGCACTCTCCTAGTTCACACAGCAGCAAGGCAGGGGAAAAGCACCAGAGGGAAAAGGATAGATTTTGCTACATTGGCAATTTGTATCCCTTTCAACTAAATGGATCAGTCCCTCCAATGATGCATCTCAGCCCAAATCCATTCACTAAGGTAGATCTGGGCCGTTTTGTTCCAGCTGGGGCCACGTGTCTGTCTGGGCAATCAGAACAGGAGGTTAGATGAGCACAGGAATGGGAAAAACATCTTTGGGGAGCTGGGGTCATTCCCTTACACTCACATCACACATCTCTTTCCCTGGTGTTTCTCTTTTCTTTCTTCCTGTCATTCCTCCGGTCACAAGGCAGTGTTCTGAAAAGTTATCAGCAGCTTTCCTCATCCTGAACCGGGGATAATTAGCAAGCCAGGAGGTGACACTAAAGACTTTGATTTTTCCAACTCAGGAACGTCCTGCAGAGACCTGTCTCCTTGCTGGGTGGATCCTCACCCTGGGAGAGTCACTTCTTAAATGGAGGCACCTTGTCTGTGCCAGTGCAAAGGTCCTGAAGCAGGAGCATTAAAAATTGTGATTCATCCTAATTTATTGCACTAGTGCCTAGGGACCAACCCAGATCAGCTTCCCTCTGTGCTAGGCATTGTATCAAGCAAGGCATGACACTCCCAAACGAAAGGGGAAAGTCAGAAAGGGAAAAGAGAAAAAGGGAGAGGGAGAACAAATATAGAAGATATTTTGGGTGGATCGTTTTCCTCTCCTTTCTCCCCTGCTGACTGCCAGCTCTATCCCACCCACAAACTGCTTCCAGCTCTGGCTAGGCATGCTGATCCAATTTTTGGCAAATGATTTCTTTAGCAAAGAAAAGCAATTTAAAGGGGACTGCAGCTATCCACACAGAGGTCTGTTTCTGCAAAGTGCTGAAGAGAAAAGAAAGAAAGAAACCGCAAACCCAAAGGGTGGAAACAGATGAATGTTTCTTTTTTGGCTTCTGTTTTGGAAACAATTTTTTTTTCATATCAAGATTCCATTTCCAATTTTTTCTAATTGTCAGCTAATGATTTTATAGTGGTGGTCCACTGTTGAGGGCTGTCTATCTCCTTCCCCCTGCAGGGTCCAAGCTCAGCTTCCAGCTTCATGGTCGTCCTGATTCATGGGGATCAAAAGGGCATCTCGATGCAGCCTCCTGCCTCCCATTGTCCTCCATGGACATCTCCTTCCCCACCACCCCAGGCCATTCTCAGTGGGAGCACACTTTGTGCTTGATAATGTTTTAGGCTATCTGTACTGTTTTTACCCCTAAGTTTTGAGGGGTAAGCTGTCTTTCCAGCCCTCATCGCTTCCTAATCCACAGTAGAGTACCCAAGGCATTAAAGGAGGAGGGAAGCGTATGCTACATCCCTCAGCACAGAGCAAAACATCTCACCTACCATGAAATCAGGCAGTGCCTTGCTGAATTAAAAACACAGAGACATCTTGTAGTCACTCCTTGTGGTGCTACTCTTCCCTGCATGTGCAGCAACCTAACAGTGCTTCAGAGGATTAGCCTGAAGAAGGTCATATTCAGATTTGGGGTCTGGGGAGCAGACACAAGACAGACTCTCAGGATTCAACTCCTCTGGGACAAGCCAGAAAAGCAGCCTCCTCATGGGATGAAGGAAATTCCCTGGCTTTGGGAGATGGACCTGGAACGTCTTCAGTCCTGCAGGGATGTCACCTCTGAGACCTTAAACAACAAACTAGGAGCAACAGGACATTTTGTGCTTGATGTGCATGAGCTACTTCTAGATACTCCTATATCTTATTCCGTCTCTGTCCACAGATAATCTCTGTTCCTCAGCAAGTGCAGTTTCCACTAGTCCTCAGGAATATTGTCCACTACTTGGCACTCAGCAAGAAGACAGACCTCTCTCTTGTCCCACCTTCAGAAGGCAGAAAGCGCTACAGTGGCCTTGCTTACCTCTGGGGAGGGGAACTGGGATCTGTTTCCATCAACTGGGGCAACCAAAAGCATGTCCTGTAGGATCGTTGTCATGTGCTGAGCCATGACCTTCTGCTGATCGACGCTGCAGTGGTTCTCCAGGGAGATGATGACAGGGTATGGTGAGGTCTAGAACAAGACAGCAACATACATCATCAGTGAACTCTGCAATTTCAACAGTCTATAGCAATTGATATAAACCCCAGTGCTGTTTTCTCTGGAAATGAGTGTGTCAACACTAGGGTCTAGTATTCTGCTAAAATGGGCATTTGTTAAAAATAGACAAATTTGACTGTGCACTAGCTACTCAGATCTCTGCTGAATGAACAGGGCACCAGGCTGGGTCAGGATGCCCCCCGCCCAAGACTTGCTGGGCTACTTTGATGAAGCTCCCTGTGCCTCTATTCTCCACTAGCACTGTGGGTCAGACTCACCACCTTCCTACCTCAGAGGAAGGACTGGGAAGGCAGGATTTGAAATCACTGGGTTTGCTCAAATCCTTAGGTGACACGAATCCTTCCTCCATTTGTGCATAGACCTGACCCGGTTCCCTGTGGCACCCCCTAGTCATTTTGTATTGTCATTGTCACTGCTTTATAGCCCCAAAGGAAACTTGATACTAGCTCTCAAGGGCAGTGAAGGAAAACAGCAGAAAACCCAGTGAGTCTGGACAGACCCAAGTGTTTTTTAAAGGCTGCTGGCCCAGCACTGCCATAGAAGACTCTAGATCTGCTCATTCCTTTTAAAGCAGAATAGAAGCCGTCCTTTTCATCAGTCCCTACAAAACACATGCATATGGATTCCTCTAAACTAAGAATTGACCCTGAGACATCAAAGCCACACAAATCATGGGCTTGTTTGTGTTTCCCACCAGGTATGCTCAAGATATTGGGCATTATTTTCACTGCAGTGGGGTTTAGGATGCAGCTGTGCTGGGATAGATTCAAACTCATCCTTATCATCAGATAGTGCTCTCCCAGGAATGGATCTCTGCAGAAAGCAGAACATGGATACCCAGACAGAAGGACACATCTTGTACCCATGAGAAATGTTAAGGTGAAGTCTTCATTGTTTATTCTCTCTGTTGGGAGGGCATAGACCTATTATCAGTCTTGAATTGTGCAATATGAGAAATCTTAGAGGGTCCCTCGTCCTTACTTTGAAAGCATAGTTCTTGATGGCCTTAATGACATCGCTGAAGAGGATCTTGGAGGTGAGAGTGTAGCCATGATAAATGACGGGCTCCGAGTTAGGGCCATCCCAGCAATCCAGCTCCACACAGCGGCAGCCTTTGGTGAGGGCTCTGGAAACAAACAAGGGACCTGTTTGGGTTCTAAACCTTCTGCTCCCATCTCAAAATGAGGGTGCATCAGGCACAGGTATTGCCTGGGAAGGCTGACAGGAAGTTTAGGGAATAAGGGGAAAGAAGAGGAGCTTGGAAAGAGCAAGAAAGCAGATGGAGAAAGGATGGGATCACCACAGCTCAGTCAGCAAAGAGAGCTCAAGGTTGAGCAAGGAAAGCACAGTGGGATCTGAGAAAGGAGGCAGTGAAAGTCCAAGGTAAGAATTATTCAAAGAAGAAGACATAGTGAGTGCCAGATGAGAAAGGACACTCATGACTGTGCCCCAAGCCTTTTCCCGAAGATGGTAAAGAGAAGAGAAAATCAAGAGTGGCTGCATTGGAAGAAAGACAGTAATAGTGTCAGCTTTAGAAGCCAGGTCACAAAGCCTGAATGGTGTGACTTCTTCATCTAGATCTGATAAGACATGAGAGATGAATCCTCAGAGCTGTCAGGGAGGGTGCTATGAGAACTCCACCGTAGCTGGGGAGACTGCAGTTTCCCAGACTACAGACTGAATTTCCACTTGGAACTCCCGCTTCTACATATCCATATTTTCATTTTAATTTACTTTCAATGTTAGGTTCACCCTGTACAGAGGTGAACTTGTCTAGGAGGTGATCTTGTCTCTTTTACAGTAACTCCCTTTACGTTTCAGATAACTCCTTTAACTCATTGCAATAAGAATCATCAGATATTTTTTTACAACCAAAACATAATTCTTTAATTTTAAGATACTGTAAGAGGAATTCAAACAGCTATTGAAAAGCAACTTGTGCCAGGTTTCACTCTCTGCTCTTTTGAGCTTGTGATTCAAGACAGCCATTGCTTCCTGAGAATCAGGTAAGTAATAAACAAAGACAGAACTGCAGTCGTTGGCTTGCTTATAAGGAAACACTCTCTCACTTGATAAAAGCACAGGTCATAGCAGAAGTAATGTAAGGTGGTTGTGCAAGTTAGTGAAGGCCACTGCAAACATATGGCCATGAGAATCAGACAGTAGCTGTTGTTAAAGGCAGAAGTAGGCAATACCTAATGGTCTGTCCAGGGATGCTGTGGGAGCATCTGAGGTGCTAAAGAGGAACCAGGCATTAAGTTTCCTGATCACCCATGCAGATTCATTAGCTCACCTCCCACCTCTTTTTTTGGACCACTCTGACTAGGTCTCCAAAATAAACCCCAACATGGTTCTAGGGATAGTCCATATCAGGTGTTACTCCCAAAAGGCAGTAGAGACCATAAACATCATGACAGTATGCATCATTTTGGCTCCTTCCAGTCCCTACACAGTCCTGCAGCTCTATCCCAGAAATCTTTTCACCTTGTAAGCTTCTTGCACTCTCTCATGCCACATTCTGGGAAATGCAACATCCCCTCAGTATCGTGATTTGAAAAAACCCTGCTAGAGGGCTGCAATCCAGCCTCCACATGAGTGCAGATATTTTAAACTACTCTCAAATGCAGTAATTATATATCTTACAGTCAGGTGGACACCACATAGGGCCCATCAGAGACCCAAGTCAAAGTGCTTTGAAAAGGGGCACTGGCCAACCTGGTTTAGAAACAGCTCACCCTGATGTGACCATGGGCCAGTCCACATTACCTGGTCTCAGGGTGGGAGATTGCTTCTGGTCCTCTTGCATCTGGCAGTATAGATGCACCCTATGTCTTCTAGAAGAAAGAGGTCAACCTCGCACAAACACATAAACACACACGCACACATATATTACCTGATATAGGCTTCTGTGCTGCTTGGCCCTGTGAGCTGGTCTTCCATAAGATAGGTATTGTGTGAGGATGACACCAAGTAGTGACTGAGAGGTTGAGTCATGTCCTGGTAAACTTTACGGTGAGAGGAGTTGAATATATTCCCATCATCAGACAGCAGGTACATCAGGAAACCATCTTTGGTCATGGCGTTACCCTTCTTGGCTGCCACACAAACAGACAGAAACCCCATACTGAAAAATCTGACACCACTATCTTCTTCACCATAATCTCCAGAGGATCTCAACGGGAAAAGGTGCTCCCTAGGCATTTAGCTAATAGTAAAGATATTGATGCTGTTCAGACAATGATGACAGCTTCATGTGCCTGAAAATGCTTTTAAAACCCTTTCACCAAGCATGGCTTTTTACAACATTTACTGTCCTTGATAAGACCTTAAAAGTGTCAAAGACAGCACTTACCTCAACTGTCTCTAGAGAGCTATAGTATAAAAATCCCCATTTGAGCACTTCAAGCTTCCTTCATGCCAACACAGAGAAGTTGTCAGATGTCTAAATGTAGCCAGATAAATCCTGTCTAGATTATCCGATGAATACATGATTTGCAAAGACTAAACGCAAAATTACCCAACTCTGGGAAGAAGTCGAGGATTCCCCATCTTGAGGGTCTGAGCTAGATCTCAGTCTAATCCCCAAGTCTGCAAAGCATTGTCCCTCTCCTGAAGGTATACCAGGATAGTACAAAAACTGCCTATGAGCCTGTGTTCGTTTCTTGAACATGTCCTCCAAGGTGCTCCAGACTGGCAATTCACTTAACTTCTGAGCAGAGAGTTCTGTGATTGCTCTTCCTGTTTAGAAGAGCAATCTTTTTGGCCCTCTACTCAGATACCTCATCACTTTTCAGGTGCTAACATTTAAAAACATCTGCCTCCATTTTCGCTTTTGGAGAGCAGAAATATTGGTACATTCTTAACCTTACAAAGCCACATGAGGTCTCGGCATTTGAATAAACCATTAGAGCCCTTCCCTCAGGAATTCCATCACCCTAAAACCAACTCTGTATCAACCCCTCTCCAGCTGCTTGGTGTATCCACGCTGAAATTGAAGAGAAATATTTCACAGGCTCTTCTGTGCCTTACTCTCCTTGAGCTGCTAATGTTACCCTAAAAGATTGGTGTTTTAGAAGCAGCTGTGAGGAGAAAATTACACACATAGTTGCAGAAGAAAGCAGCAGCAAAGCAATTCATAGTTCATCAAAGCAAGATTTTGAACCAAAACAGCCAGGGTTTCCAACCTACCTCTTTCATTGGGCTCATATTTCTGAATTAAGGCAGGGGCAGCCACAACAGCATCTTCTTCTTGCTGTGTCTCATAGAGGAACCTCACCAGGTTCTGGCAGGACATGAACCCTTGTTCGTCTGAGTACTTTTGGAAGATCTTGTCTATTTCCTTCCTCTCTGTCAGTATCTTGTAAAATTCCTCTATCTCATCATCCTCCAGAGCCTCTGTTTTGGACTTGTCACAGTGCTGTAAACGTAGAGGGGAGAAGGAGTGAAAACCTTCTTTCCTTCTGGCATATGCCAGCCGTAATCTGCACCAGGGCTACACAACGCAGAACACAAAATAATTGGAAACAGTTACTGGCCAGTGAATGAGAAGCACTTGGTCAATGACAATGGTTCTCATTGACAAGGCCAACAGTCATATAACAGTTATAATTATTATTATTTACTCATATTATCAGTGTGCTGAAAATGCCAGGCGTAGCCTTGAGCTCCACTGTGTACTGTGCAAACTGTAAGTTAGAAGGACAGCTCAAGACAATCTAAGTACAAATTAAGGCTCAAGAGAAATGTAACTCTTGATCTCAAGAGGTGGAGGAATATAGAGAACAAACTAACTCGATCCATCTTAAACTACTGATAGAGATCGTGGCCTAAAATCCAATAAGAAAAGTGAAAAGGGCCTTCCCCTTGATTTCTGTGAGTCCGAGCTCAGGCCTCAAGACTGTCAAGGCTAGTAGTAGGGCTGCTTGTACAGATGGCATCTAAATCAACTTTTAAAAAATCCTGCCCCTTAACAGTGGTGTCCTCATCTCATACAGCCCACTCATATCTTATATTTCCGGTAAGTCTGAAAAATGTCATTTTTGGAATGGATGCCCAAAGCCCTGCAGGACATGGCTTGCCTTACTTAGTCTTTGGCCTAAGAGCTTCTCTTTGTCAGGCCTGAACTTGGAACCAAAAGCGTGTTCCAGGCCACTCGGGGGAAGTTGAGGTGCATTTCATTTCACCCTTGTGATGGACAAATTGATATCAGTTACAAGGACTTTGCTGACAGACAGCAACTTGTCAAACCAGAGGAATTATATTACTTTTGGTGTTTGATCTCTTATGACAGATAGAGCTACTGTTCTGGGGTTTATGACCAAAATGCATGTCTCAGTTTAATCATACTTATCTCAACCTAACTCTGCTAATGAGCTCAGTGATAGGCATGGTGGCTTTGGCAGTGCCCCAAGCAAGATGATAATGAGGGACTTTCATCCCCTGCAAATCCTCCGCTGGAGTCCTTTGCTATCTGTTTATGGTGCACATATAAAAACAAACAAAATTATAATGGTGCACAGCATTTCACAAACTGAACCAACAGCAAAAATTTCAACTTGTCCTGACTTCAGAATCTGCTGTGTAGAAGCTACGGGCTTATCTCAGAGATGGGACAATCTGTGAAAAGCTCAGTCCTACAGACACATTCACACTAGGTTTGAGCAGCCCAGGGACTGTCTTTTCCTTACTGCCTTCCATGTCTATGATTCTGTGCTGTGGATTTGGCAGATCTCACAAGCGAAGCTGAGTGTGATGTCTAGCATCTGAAAAAAGGAATATATAGAGAGGGAAACCAACTGGTAGGGCTGCACGGATGCTGTGAATGACAGACGTTCTTCTACTTAAGACACAACAGGGAAAATGACATGATATTACTTCTAGAAGACTGGCATTATAAGTGATGTGCCTTGGGAAGTTTGTTCATTAGTGGCCATTAAAGGCTGTGATGGAAATAGGACAATAGCATTGGCATCATAGTCATATTCCAGGACCGATCAGATGCACACTATAAAAATGAGCTCCTTCTGCTTAGGCTCCAAATTAGAAAAAGAATCTCAACCCAAAATACTGTGTTTTACCTCACTTGTATGAAGTACGAACCACGAGTCCTCAATGAACCTTGGCCTGCCAGAAAAAGTCAGAACCTTTCTGATGCACCAGAATGAATATTCAGGATGAAATGAAGGGGGCAATTAGAGGAGCTTTGCACAGTTTCTGACCGCATTGCATATCTCCTACTCAGGTGTGTCTAAAACCTAGATGTGGACACAAGAGTTATGTGACGAAAAGCAAGACTAATGTGAGAATGTGCCCTGTAGGTCTCTCTTGAATCCTTGATCACCCTTCCTTCCTGTAACTAAATGAAGAAAAACTCACTAAGACAGAAAAGATCACCCTTTTAATATGCTGTAATGTCTCTCAGTCCATCTAAGTTTAGGCATTATGTAAACTGAAAATGTAATTGCTTTAGGAGCAAGACAGAATTTTCCTGGAGGCAATTCAGCCCACAAGAGATCTGAATTAACCTCAGAAGAGCCTCTCTTTCCAGTGGCTATACAGGAAACTTATAACAATTACATGCCTAATGAGGGTACTTCAGCTAGACGCCTGCATTTAGATAGGTTAAATCAAGGTTTAGCAATTACTTGGAGTCCTTAAGCAAAAAGAGAATTGAACTTCATGAAGTTTCCACTCCTAGAGCTCCCCTGTAACTATTGCAATAGCAGAAGAGGTTCATTGAATGAAGAGGAGATTGCACCTCTAAAAAAGGTGGGTGTCTTTTCAGATCTTTGGAGTTTGAAGATGTAGGTAGTGATTCATCACACCCCAGTCTCTATCATTGGCTTGACCTACGGAGACTTATGCAAAGGAAGCATAAGTGCTGGTGACTAGTTCTGATGTAGATGTCTGCACTGGAGACATCCAACTCAATCAGAGGAATCCTAGCCTTATTACTATTCTTCCAGGGTCTTCCTGAGCAGGGAGTAAAACATGGGATGTGCCAGAGCCGACTGTACCTCTGGAAGATTTTGCAAGTTGAAGTTCTTTAAGATCTGCTGACGACCCTTCCTCAATTCTTGCAGTTACCAGAGAGAGAGAGACACCTCCACGAAGCAAGGATTAGGAAACTTGTACCTCCTTTAGGGTAAGGTCCTAGTGAGATCTTGCCAACTTTCCCTGCTATCTGCTTACAGGAAGGAGCAGAACTGCTGTCCGGCACCCAAAACCACCCACGTTACTGCTGATTAGTAAAAGCATTTCTGAAACTGCACACCCATGAACTCAAATCCTGCTTCAGACAGCATGGAAGCTTGGAAATTATCCATGTGTTTTATCTCGCCTCAGCAGGAAGGCTTCTTTAGAGAGAAAGCAAAAGCTTAACAACTGGGAAATTTTCATCGCTTTCTTATCTTCTGATAGGCTCAGCCAGCAAGCCGAGTCTTGAGACTTTAGAAGTGTATGTGTATGACCAGAGTGCCCTGGGCTATTAAATCAACGAGGCTGGTCCAGGCTTGGGTGCAATGTTATGTATCCATCACGAATCTGGAGGTTTTTTCCTAATTTGCACTTTCTTTTTGTTTACACCTGTCACTTGGCACCCTCCTCCTCTGAGAAGGTGAAGATATGGGTTCATAGGTGTAATCAAGGTAATTTCAGCCAGACTTGGGTATTGACATGTGGTTGTGGCACGCAGAACTCCTGAAACACCTGGGACTCAAAGTGCACTTGGACTTTGCTTTTCCCTTTTTCTTGCATTATCAATATTTGCATCTCATCTTCTCTGAATCCTAACAAAATTGGGCATCAATGGTAAAGAAAGACCTCAGCACACCTTCATCAAAAGCATTGTGCTGGCCTAATTTAGTTGTTAATGGGAATCTGCTGAGCACCAAAAACCGAGAGTTCTTCCTTGCTGTGAGAAAAGATGCTAGGAGTTCTCTTTAGCTTAGGTCTCCAACCAAAGCTGGAAGCTGTGGGAGACCGAGACCTTGACCTCAGCCAACAGCAAATAGTTTATCTGCTTGCTCTCGTTACCTGGAAAATCTCCTTGGCATGATAGTCATCGACTTCAATGTTCACTTCTTTCAGGAAGTTCTTGAGTTCTTTCAAGCTCATCTTGTTGTCTTTGTTTTTATCAGCTTTCCGCAGGCAGGTATGAATCCAGCTGCAGGATGATGTAAGGAAATCTTTCCAGGTCAGTGCCTAGCCTAAATACCACCCTTCTGCTGCCCACAGTGGGGGGGAAATCTCTTCTAAAGACTCTAAACCACCCCTCCAGCTGCTGTAAATCAGCAGGCTACCACTGAACAGCTTACATCATCTCACCTTCTGCTCTGAAAGAGCAAAATGGTGCCTTGGCAGAAGCAAAATGCGCTGTAATAAAAGTGATCATGACCTGGGAGAAGCTTTTCACCATCTGGTCAAGGCTGGATCAGTTCTCTTTACCCTGTAGGAGTTTCTCACCACAGCCAGAAACAGTCTGATTCCTTTTTTATGACAGAAAGTGCATTCTGCTCCAGACTGTTAAAAGGGGATAGAGGAAGGATGAAAAGAGCTCCCAAGTGGACCTTGGTAAACTCATTGTTATGGATTTGATCAATATGCAGTACATCAATGTGAACACTGAACAGAGATTCTTCAAAAGAAGCATTAATATTAATTTTTGGACTTACCTTCAGCTTTGGTATTTTTTTAGGGATTTCTACCTGTATGTCTTAAAAACTTTATTGTGAGCAGAATCAAACCAAACTGTGGGTCTTGGCTTCCCCTCATGAAATCCACAGGGTCTATTACTGTATCGTACTGTGATAATAGTTCATAAGAGCTTGGTTTATAGTAACTTTAGCATATCTATGGATCTGGAGTAATTACTACAAAAAATGAGCTTTTTAACGTGATGCCAGACAATTTGAACTGGGTCTTCCATGCTCTTTCAGCAAGAAAATTTTCCCTTGGGAAAAGCATCACGGAACTGACTCTGCAATTTGCTTTACTGTCAAATAAGAAAGGTCATCCAGAAAAATCTCCTATTTTTCAATAGAAAAATGACTGAAGTAACAATTTGATCTCCACAAATGTAACATGCCATGTCTTGCATAGGAAGCATAGCTTCAAACTCTTTCTAAAAAACCTTTTCAAAATGCCCAATCTGAATGTTAAGCAGAGTAAACCTCAGGATTAGCAAATTCCAGCTGAGGCACATAGTGCCATAACATCTTAACTAGGTCTTTCAAAATAACCCCCCAAAAGGGCATTAACTGACAGCCTTAGGGGCTACAGACATAACCCTGAAACAGAGTATTCACCACAGCTACCACTGCATTCAAATATTTCCGAACTATGGAGATCTGTGTAAACTGTTTGTAAGTATTGTTTGTCTCATGGAAAGCTGAACTTTCTGTCTTTAAAACTCTTGGCAGGTGCTTAGCAATGACCTCACACCGCATCCGTCTTAGCCTGGTAATATTAATATTCCCCTTCTTTAGACATGGAAAACAAAATAAAGAGAGGCTACATTTCCCCAGCTCTCAGAGACACTCCAGGGCCCTGAACCAGGATCCGGTTTGGACTGATTTTTCCCAAAAAACCAAGTTCAAGTCATGAAGGTCCCAGAGGGTGCTTTGCTGGGAGCACACCACCACCCACCACCAGCTGTGCTCCAAAGAGCATCTGCTCAGCATGTCAACATGGTGCCAACCGTGGTGCCACCCATTCATACCCAACTCCCGCACCTCAGGAACCCTTAACAGCCTTCCCTAAAAACACAGGCAGGAGTAACATGCAACTCCAGTGAGCCAAGAGGAAATGCCATCTCTCACAGCCAGAGGTGAGCAGCTGGGTTAGAGAACGTTAACTGTGTGTAGAAACTACTCTTTTTGTTCTAACCACTGCAAAAAACCACCTTTTTTAAAAAGTCTGCAGTCATTTCTACTGATCATAAGCACCCAGAGGTCATGCCCATATCCAAACTTGACTCTGGAAGGCAATATGTGGGCAGTAAATGCATCTGCAAAAGAGTATGCCCAGGTCTTGCCAGGGAATGGAGGATGCTTTCCTGTTATATCCCTCGCAGGGGGGCTGAGCAAGTTAGGAAGGGAATCGGAGAGCTCACAAAGAGCAAGCAGCAAAGAGAGAAAAAAAAGACTGCAGACAACTGGGGCCTCAGCCTGTTGTTTCAGCAAACAGCAGTGTTCAGTCCCCAAAACACTCAAACTCCCTACCTGGACACCCTCAGGTTTGAGACAGCGCAGAGGAACCAGATGAACTAAGCACTTCAGCTTAAATTCTTCTTATCTGATACAAACACCTTTTTACAGCCCTGGTTGTAGGTCTTCCTTTCACCTTACGCACGAGTTTGGGCCTGGGTGGGCTAGGAGAAAGCTGGTCCCATTCCTGTATACATCCAGGGAGAGCCTGCCTCCTGCCTCTTGTTTTTAAAGGATCTGCCAGCTTCAGGGCTACCAGCTTTCTCTTAGAAACCAGAGAGCGATGACTGAAACTATCTGGCAGATATCCCATGAATGTGCTCAAAACAGAAATGCTGCAGAACTTCTGGTAAGTGATTTTCAACCAGAAGAAAAGCTCATACATAAATCCCAGAATCGAAGCAGACGGTGCCACACCACCCAAATGAAAAGTCCCCTGTATGTTCTGGTCTAAAGCCTTCCCTGCACACATACCTGCAATATTTGCTAAATAACCTATGCCAGCTTGTTGCAGGGTTGAATCTGAGGCTTAATAAAACAGTGCTGTATGAAGAAGAACATCAGGCATACTCATCAAGCATGTCAGAGCTTTATCTTTGTAGGTATACAGGACCAAAGAGGGCACATAGGACACTAAATCAAGTACCTCGCTACCACAGGCAACTCCATCATCTTGTAAACCGAATAAACCCCATCTGAAACCAGCAAGGTTTTTGCTTTCAATATTTGTTTTCAAAATCTTGCTCATTCCCTACTTGCTTTGCAAGGTTTTGGAGGCTGGAAAAGATTGCAAGGCAATTCTCCAGTCATGGGGGGACAGGCAGGGGACCCAACACTTCTCATCTACCGACTCTTCCCCTTCTGTGCTCACAGACGTGGAGAACACTTCTGAGGTTTAAGGCAGATCTGAGTAAGCCCACGCTGCCAAGCAAACCCAGTGAAGACAGACTAAATTTAAAATCCTAGGCTTTAATTAAACATCATCAAATTTCAAATGAGAAATCATGCTGTTCTGTAATTCCAGGTTACGTTAAACGGCCTGAGACAATCGCAGATTGGAAGCCAGCACTGCACGGTAATTACTCTTCCAGAAATATGGCTTGCCTACCCACACTATTTAGCTTCGATTCTGCTTTCCAAAGACAGAGAGGCACTTTTCCACGCTGGAAATTTACAGCCTTCTTCCCTTGCAAATGTCATTGTTATTTTTCCCCCCTTAGCAATCTTGTCTCTTCTTATGGAGAAGCATTTCGGCAATATATTCAATCTGACACAAGCCAGGGACAACCTTCTGTAGCCCAGATCTTCCCCACACTTAGCATTTAAAAGGAAAACTGCCAGGTTGCAACATTTCCAACAGCATCGAAGTTTAAAGATTGTGTAGGGACTGCTCCCTACCACCACGGACACACAACTGATAACACGGCTGAAAAATGATTTAGACCTTGAAAAAGTACCCAAAAAGACACTCATCGTGCAGGAGGCAAACACAGCATCCCATGTACATCAGAACTAATGGAGCCTGATTCCTTCAAACGAACAGCACTACAGTTGTGCAAATGCTTATTAGACTTCAGAGAATCCAGAGAAGAGTAAAGCCTGTTGAAAGCTCAGCATTTATGTGCCATCACCTTTATCATCAGTACGTTATTACCCAGCAGGGAACCCACATGGAGTGAAGCCTTGACTGAGAGCAAGACTCCCTGGTGCCTGCTCAGGCTCAGATTCCAGATCTATGATTTTCCCCAGCTGAGGATTTTTGCATCTCCCCTTCTCTCCACAGATTCTTTGATGTTGAACAAGGCATGAAGCTCACGCAGCCTTATCTCACTGAGAGCGCTATCTGGTTTCCTCTCTGATAGCTGGATGCCTATCTTTGTGGAGCTTAAAGGAACTTAATATTTTATGACTGCTGTGGCTCTGTCAAATGAGGGTGAAATCGGCCAACAGGTTCATATGTCATGGTTAGTGCCCCAGACACACAGGGACTGCAGAAAATCCATCAAAAACTGCACCCACAGATACTTTCTCTTTTTAGGTGGACGTGAGACCTGTGGTCACAAAGCAACTCACAGAGTGAAATGCAGCCCTGGGGAAAATTCCCTGTGAATTCAGCAGTGCCAGGATTTCACCCAATAACTAACTCACTCTCCATTTCACAACTAATTCACCCTCTTTTCCTGCTCTGTTACTTTTCCCTTCAGATGTCTGCACTATCACTAGAGCAATTGCGAATTCTTTCATGGGCAAAACTTCTGCCCATGCTGAGGCAAATAAGGAGTAATTTCACTTAAAGTCAGTGGAGTAAATTTGGCAGTCAGAAGAGGAGAATCAGTTCCCTCGCCTTGTATTACTGAGAGACATGGTAAACAGTGTAGGCTTTTCATTCCTTGCCAAGAAGTGCCTGACCTGGAGTTTACTGCAATGCAAGTGAAACAGACCCCTGAAGAATACAAAAAATAATGATTGTTTTATCTGGAGCTCCCTGAAAGAGGCAATTCTTTGCTTAAGGAGCTATGCGAAGTCTGAATCCACTCTTGCTGTAAAATGGGGGAAAATGGCATTAGAAACCAGAGAGTTTGCCCGGATGCAAAATCAGTGCGAGAGAAAGCTCAGTGCCCAGGGCCAATAGAAAAAAAGGGGGTTAGTCTACAATCTCCACCCACAGAGAAAGACAAGTGCATCTTTGTGTGTGATTAATCACTTCATAAGGCAAAGGATACTGTTGGAGTTTCTGTTTCTGGTTCATGGAGTTGCTGTGGGCTATGATTTTCCCAAGGCCGGAGATCCAGTGGTTGGCGTCGTCCTCTGAGCTCGCAATGAGGTCCAGGGTTTTCCGCTGGTCTTTGAAAATGATGGAAAAGCAGCGATACTCTGGGACATCCTTGGCGTATTTTTCCATACCTTCTGTTTTATGGCCTGACCTCACATCCCGAATATCTTCAATGGAGACTGTGGAAAGAAAGCAGAGCCTGCTGTCAGCAGGGGTTCAGTCAGCCTTATCTCTACTTGGTGAGGGATATTAAGAAATTACTCTTTCTCCTTTTCCTGCAACCTTTGGAGGATTCCCTTCACTTTCCCGCCTTCCCCAAACTTTGGTACTAAAGAAGGCTCAAATCAAAAGGAGCAGAAAGAGCAAGAAAATTATAAAAAAAAAAAAAACCACCCAAAAAAACCAACCCAGCCTCTTTCCCCATATCCTTTATTTAACAAAGAAGCAGAATATGTACTAGGTACCATATTGTGATATCATGTTTATGAAATAAAAATCACTGCCAAAATTTCGTTCCAGTCCTTGGAGCATCCCCCATTTGATCTCTGCCCCAATCTGAGAGTGGGGAGAGTGGAGCTGTGCCTCCCTGTGAACATTATTTCGCAGGAAAATGTGAGGCGACTTCAGTAAGAGCGGGGCAGGGACCAAAATAGTCATTCTTCAGTTTGAAAATAAGGTGAGAAGGTAAAATTTAAAATCCCATATACTCTTCTCAGTCATACTAGTGCAAATCAGGGAAGCAAAGACCAAAGCTTCAGAGCTGTTGGTGTCCCCTATATTTCAGCCTCACCCCTGTCAAGGGTAGACCTAATCCTCTTTGATGTTAGAAAGCAAAACACTGCTTTCAAGACCATCCTTCCTCATTTCCATCTCTAACCTTCATCTAGTGGAAATGAGCCCTGAAGTAGCACCAACTTTGCAAAATGCACTCATGAGGCAACCCAGAAAGAGCAGTGCATTCAAGAGACTGCGTTATTAAACAAATGTGAGTAACAGAGACACCCCAACATTGCCCCCAAGAGCATGCAGCGTTGACTGTGCTGAAATCAGGCAAGCTCCCAGCAGCATGCACAGGATCTTGTTGTCTTTCATGGAGTTGATGGGCCTCTTAATACATCTCCAAAGGACAGAGGGGAAAGGGCAGAAACTGCTTATTTGATTGCAGAGAGACTTAACATTGAAGAAAGGCTAAATACACGCAATAGATGGCAAAATGTTTGCAGTGTTGGAATCCATAACTGAGAAAGTCTCATTGCATTTTCTTGGGTGGGAGACAGACCAGTTACCACGTTGCAAACATCTACCAATAACATCTCAGGGCACACACACAAAACACACCTGAGAGATACTCAGCCATCTTCTGTAACAAGCATGCCAAAAAATAGATAAAACCACAATAATTTGGGGGGAAAAAATGGTTTAACCTCTTCTTACCTCAAAATGTAAAATATGGGTAAAAATTATTTCCTGTGTCACAGATGTGAGACCCATTTTATTTGTGCTTATCTTGAAAAGCAGTATGTGAGTGTAAAATATCCCCACTGTTTACCTGAATAAGAGAAACTTGCGTCTAAACATCAATTTTATCTGCTCCTTCATTTAAATTGGTAAAATTTCACCATTAAAGTGCCCTCCAAAGTCAACACTGCAGAAAAACACAACTCAGCACCCACCCTGTATGTTTTTTAGCATGGCTGCCCTGCAATAATCCAAAATTCATCAGATGCTCTTTAGAGTTTGAAAACATTCCTTCTTTTCCCAAGACAATCATGATAATGCTCAGCTGCTGGAGAAAAAAATAAAAACAAAAACAAACCAAAAAGAACCCAATACCCAAAGCTTCAGTCTTCAAAAATCAGTGACTTTCCAAAACCAACACCTGACATTTGCTTTTAACTCCCAACACATGTTGAGGTGGTCAAACATCTTCCACAGCACTTTGGTGGTTTGGTTCCCATACAAGAGCATACTGTGAGGACCTTCCTGGAGCTGGCAAAGCTCCTCCCTGACAATTATGAGCAATTATCTTTGTGTGGTCTTTTATTATCACATCATAAAGGCCAACAGTCAATCAGTCAGAGGGCAGTGGAGGAGATGGTTGGGTTGGGATGGGCTTCTGTGGAATTACATTACCCGGGCAATTTACCATAGAGTGAAAGCCTATGGTTTTGAGTGCTAAAACCATCCTTGAAAGAGAAGGGTTGCAATTCCCTTGCAGCTGGGCTGTCTTTCTGGTGATTTTGCCCATTAACTAGGACATTGGGCAAATGACAGTGATTGTGCCTTAGGTAGAACTACACCCTTAAGAGTAAAGGGTGAAGTTCTACCTAAAGCTAAAGGTATGCTATCACGTTTGGACAGATTCAGTTCAGTCAAAAAGTCTAAATTTTAGTTAGGCTCCTTTTCTAGCCAATGGGGAAAAAAAAAGCATCTTTAGGAACACAAATGTTCTGTCCTACTTAGACAAAATTTTAGGATAAATCATACCCTTAATCCATGGCTACAGTGGACCCCTGACCAAAAAAGAAGCCCAGGCTGAGCATCTCAGATGGAGACATGTGCCATGCAGATGTTTCAAAAGTAGGTGAATCTTATCCACCCCCGTCTCTTCTCGTCATGGCTGTGTAAGTGGGAGGATCATCCTGTTGTTCCTCATCACCTGCCAACTCCTCACCACGGCTTGGCTCATAAGAGTTATTGTCCCTTCAGAATGGCTAGCTAGTCTGCTTGTGCAATCAATCCCTAAACTTTGGGTTGGCAACGGCCTAGTGTTTCCAAGACTAGAAAATCTGATGTGAAATATTGGAAATTTAGAATGGATTCTTTGGAAACCATTACCTGGCAAAGTGAATCCACTGGAAAAGAGAGCAGTGTGGGAGGACAAAAAAAATTGAAAACCTGTGTCTGGAAGGGGTGCCTTGATCTCTTTGGGGTATGCTGAGAAGAGGATGATAGAGGGCACAGAGAACCTCAATGCAGAAAAGGTATAAGGAAAACCGAAGAACAGGATTGTTGTCTACTGTAGTCACACAAGAGAAAAGGAGAGAAACTATCAACACAGGAACTGTTAAAAAAGCAGGGTAAGGGAGGGTACTTTTTAAAGCTTTCCATAGTTTGGTCATGTGTACTGCTTTCATCTATCATTAAAAAAGCTGAAGCCAAAGGAGTCGACCCAAGCCATCTGCAAATGTTATCTCTTTTCTGGAAAATCTTAACCCAGCATGAGTACATTATCAGCTGCTCCCAGACAGTGAGCGTACTGTATTAGCAGTCCCAAACTAACTGTGTGCTCAGCTGAGCTATCTGCAAGGAGAAATCAGAAATAACTGGGGGACAGAGATGTTTCACAGCAGAGGAACACTTAGAGCAAATGCCCATCAATCAAATATCCCTGCAGCCTCCCTGTTCCTTCTCCATCACGCCACAGCGGGGAGGTAACCACAAGCAGAAGAGAATCTGGAAAGTTTGCATCTACTTCTGAGTGTTTACGTCTGCTGAAGAGGTGGTTTGTGTAAAGCTCAAAACACGAAGCACAACACAAGGAAGCTTGTGTTCTTCCTGGTCTCCAGACATCAAGTCAACCAGGTTACATCCTGGTCAGTCTTCGTGGCTGCTGCGGATGCCACTCGGCCAGTGCCACAGCCAAAGCCTCCCCACTAACATGGGCATAAAGCAGCATTCCCTGGAGCCAGTGACACTACTCCTGTCTGAACTAGTCTCAGGGAGATGTTGAGAACCTTCTTTTTAATCCTCCTTTCAGTTTTCATCACTGGATACTGCCCTTGTGTTCCTCCCTTGCTAATTCTCAGCCCAGTGCCCTTCTGTTTCACCCATGGCGTTAGCAAACGGGTATGAGTCAGACCTGCAGAATGCAAGAGGCCAGGTTTGACAGCCATAGTGTTTTCAAGCAAGCAACATGTATCCTTTGGGTGTCTCATTTGATTTGGATTTCTCTCTTCATGGCTTTCAAGGAGCTTGCTGTTACACTTGCAAGCTCATCTCCTCACGCAGAAGGATGAGGAACACCTCTCAAAGGAAAACAAAAGCTGTGATTCACACTGATGTGTCTGTAACCAGAGTCAGGGAGTCTGCAAGTACCCAAGTCCAAAACAGTGACCCACAAAACCCCGCTGAGCGGTTGCAGGGCCTCACCTGTGCCTCTGCATGACCCAAAAGCTCCCCCTTGCCCCCAGAGTTAGTTTCTTCCTTCAAGTGGCCCTTGCACAACAGGCTGTACGCCTCCCTCCAGCAGGACCTGGGCTAGCCTGACCACCCTCCACCAGGTGTCCTCAGACGCACCCCATGGAAGGATACCATTCCTACGTGCATGTGGAGAGGGAATGGCCATTTGTGTGAGAACCATTCGTGCAGAAGGGAGAGGAACACAAACTCCTTCTCCCCTTCACCCTAAAAGCGGTAACCCCAGAGCTTTCGTTCTTCAGGAGTGCATCTGAGTCACGTGTATGTCCTATAAGCCATTGGGCAGCCAAAAATACAAGTGTCGAGGAGCCAGAAGGACGAGCCTGACAAGGTGCCTAACGATTAGAGCACTTGCCTGAGAGACGAGCCCTGGCCACTGGTCTCTCCATCTCTTCTGCAGTCACTGCTCCTAAGGTGAAATGTCCAGACTGTGCTGGGAACATGGAAGGTAATACACTTTGGCAATCCTAAAGAATAGAGGGGAAGGAGGAACTGAGGGAGAAAGCAACCACCCTTTGCCTTCCTCCTGTTTGAAAGGCAGCCTTTTGAGAGGAGGTATTTTTCCAAGTGTCTTATACAAAAGAGAAAGAACAAGGAACTGAACCCCTATCTCCTGCAAACCTCTGGGCATGTGAAGGACAGGGACCAAAACGTGCTTCTCCTCCCTTGTGCCTTTGCTGATAAAGAGGGAGAGGAGGGCCAATGTATAGAGACTTGGAGACACTGCCAGAACAGCTGGCCTTGAGTTACTCACGAGGGGAGGGGGCCAGTTTTTTCACTCTGGGGGAAATACTCCTCAGATCCTTCCCTTTCCTTATCCCGCCTCCCCATCATTAGCAAGTGATCTCTGAGATGTGGCATTCAGTCACACTGAATTACATCCCACTCTAATTGTCTCAATAAGTCACTTCTGTTTACTGTCAGGAAATGCAGATGAGGAATGTACTCAGCTGTTAATAGCTCGCACTGTATTTGCACACAATACTGCCGAGAGATCAGACCTTCACCAGCTGCAGCTCAGCCAGGCTGGCTCAGCATCTTGTCAAGAACAGATGAAAGCTGCTACCTGACCCCAGGACTGCTCTGCCAGCCAGGATGACTACAGCGAGACCATGTGGACTTCACAACATACGGAGCACGTGGGGCAAACGAGCACTGCCTGCTGCTTCCCTCTTTTGCTTTCACCCCAGAAAAAGCAGTTGAGTTGATTTCAGTTTCACCACAGGCAGCTGATGCTAATGGCCAAAGGCTGCTGTGATCAGGACCTTTGTGATCAGCAGGAGCTGGAACACTGTCAGCTCCCTGGACCGGGAACACCAAAGGCCATCCATCACCCCCATCGCTGAGGGATGCTTTAACATAATGATTCAAGGAAGGGGCTAGCATGAGCCCCACCGTGCTGTGCCTTCTGAGGCCTCACGGCATTGCTCTCTCACCTCCCTGTGTATGAATTACTGCAGGTCTCAGTTGCTGATTCCTCATCCTTTCTCTTCTCCTCTCCCTCCACTGACTTGCTCAGAATGTTGTTTTGACTTGAGATCTGCTGCACACCTCCTTGCTGGTGCATGTCACCACCTGACAACCAGTGATCTAACACACACGTAATTTTACAGCTTATTTGGAAATACCTTTTAATACAAGACCTTTACCCAATCTTTCTGTCTGCCCACCACAGCTTGGGGCGCTGATGTAAATAGAGTGATTTGTATTTACATTCCTTCCACACATCACAACCAGGGCTCTGCAAACTATTTCTGTAACTAGTTCCTACTTCTCCTGCCATTACAGTGCTGCTAAATCTGCATCTAAGGCTCTCAACACGTCTGCCTTTGCATTTAACATATGCTGTGGAGAATAAGGTCAATATTTGTCAGCACGCTGCCTGTGATGAAAACGGTCGCAGCAACGCATGCGGTGGCCCAATTCAAAATTAAAATCGAAAAACCAGGCAGCTCGGCATTTGAAATGACTTGGTTTATGGGTTGAGCGATTTTGATAAAAACTAATGAGACCCACAGACAGACGGTTTTGTTTTCACAGCTGACGGCTGCCTTGCATAACACATTCACATCAGCAAATATTTTTCCAGGGACAAATACATGTCTGACCGTGAAGCAATGATTCCTAAAGAAACTGCCCAACCAGCTCCAGAAGGAAGGTGTCGGTGCAGTCAACTGCCTGCTGCGTGTATAGGGGTTCCTGAGAGTTCCTGGTGACTTTAGGCACTTCTCAGGAACAATATAAAGTTTTCACTTCTTGACTTGAGCAAGCACAGAGCACTGTCACGTCCCTTCTGTTCTTCTGCAAGCAACTTCAGGGCATTAATTCAATGGAGACAATCGTTCATTCTTCCACAAAAATGGTACAGTATGTTCTTCGCATGGCATATAAAGGCCATTCTTAAATTTCACAGGAACTCAAAAATGAAGGAAAAAGTTTTCTGCTGATGCTAGGCTATAAACATAAAGCTTTTGTACTATGTTTGAACCATGCACAAATATCCTGTAATTGAGCTGGAAGTCAGAGGAACTGGAACAAATTCTGTGCACTTTTAATAGTAAGCATAATTAGTCACTAGATCAAACTATCAATTCCTTTAAATAATAATACAGGCATCACTTGCAACATTCAGTCACGCAAATGAATTTAGCTCACTTCTGTCAACTTTCCCAAAACTGAACCTTTTAACCAAAATACAGAAAAAAACCCCAACAATAATAGTTTTTAAGTAAAGCTTTTGGCCAAAACCAGAAATATTTCAGCCAAAACTCTGAAAATTCTTTCTTGACTACACTGCTCGTGACTCAACGATGGACCCCTTGTGAGTCATCGTCGGTGCAGTGTGTGAAGCTCACTCACGGCTGTCATGGAAAACGTCATCTCCCTGAGCCTCCAGCAGAGGAGGAATACAGGAGGCAGCAAAGCACCAGCTTCTCTGAGGCTCCAGTGTAGCACCCCTAAATCTAAACGACTCATTCAGTCTTTTCCTTCTGGCTTTCAATATTCTGTTTCTCCACCAAATGCTCAAAAGGATGTTTCACTGGAAAGTCTTCAACCATCCCTACAAATCCCCAAGTTCAGAGAGTTTTTTGAAGGGATTGAGTGCGGCTTAAGTGAGCTCACGATAGGGATTTCAGCTGGTTTAAGAAAAGACTTTCAAAAATCAATTTCACTGAAAGCAGCACATGCCTTTTTGCTCTTTTTTTTTTTTTTTTTGTGTGTGTAGATGAGACCTGATATTTGACCACAGCTAAACAAGACAGTGTTACTGACAGGCTGCTGCTCTTTGAACACAACCCCTCTGCCTCCTTTGGCTCTCCTCGCTCCCACCAGGAGTGATGCTCAGGAGTGAACTGGCTCTGATTGAACTGGCTGTTTACCAGCCCCCTTGCACAAACCTTTTCTTTGTCCCAAAACTGTTAATCCTGCCACTTGAATCATGTTGTCTCAGCCCCAGGGATAAAGCTGTCCCATGTGTAAAACCCTCATGGGCGAGAGAAGGATCCACCCTGACTGTGGCTCTATATAACGTTTAAGATAACGCAGAGCAGCAGTGTGTTTATGGGCCCAGTATGCAGCTCAGACACAGGGTGTAACAGGTTATGGTGAAAAATGGATTTTTGAAGGTGTTTTTCTGCAGCCCTTTGTGCCCAGCATCATTTCTGCTGGAGCTGAACAGAGAGTATGCACAGGACATAAAACGTCTGTTGGAAAACTCAAGACTTCAGATGCTTCAAGGGTTCTTGAAGAAAACTGTTCCCTTGGGCTTAAATGGAACACAATAAAAAATAATGGATTATGGACAATAAGGAAAAAATGGATTAGGTTCTACCTGCATAGAAACCATATTGGAATGGCAGCCTATCCCCCAGGAAGCCCTGTGGGTAATACAGCTATCAAGATGGCATCCAATCTAAATTTCCAGTTGTTTAAAATAAAGACAACAAAGGAAGGTACTGGTTGTACCCCGTGTATCTGATCCAGGCAACGTCCGTGCCTGTGACAACCCTGATAGTTTGGGTCATTTTAACTTCAAGCATCTGAGATTCTTCTGTCTAACCTTGGCAGTCCCCAGTTTTATCTACTAGACACCACCACACAATGGTTTACAAACAGCTTTTCTGCATGATTATAAGAACAATAACATGAATAACAGGAAACTGTCCAAACAAAAACATAACCCTTACCCTACCCAGACTTTGCTCCTCTGAGGTGCCTTCATCTGCTTGCTCTCAGCAACGCTGCAGATAAGATTAGACCCACTGCTAAAACCTCCCAGTTTCCATTCTGCTCATTCTTTTTCCTTCCTTAAAAAGGCAACTTATCTGCAGTTTTAGAAAGGCTTTGTAGTGGAGGGTAAAGTCACTGTCTATTAACAAGGAAGGGTGACCCTCTGGAGAGACTCGCCTTGAAGTCCCTGATTTTGAGTATCAAATCACGACCCTGCACTCTTCCTCTGCTTTCTGACTGCCTACACTCACCAAAGCAAATGAGAAGGAAGCTGTAGTGATAGAGCACAACCAGAGGACACTAACCAGGGGCAATCCTCTCTATACCTAAACCCAAAGCAGCCTAGTGAAGTTAAAAGCTCAAGAAAGAAACTCAAACCAGGCGACCACTCCGAAAACTTGGGAATGGAAGGTTTCAGGGGGCCAACAGAGTAGGAAGGCATGAGAAAATGGATGTCCTTGGGGTTACGGCTTGGGACTGGGCAGGCATGTCTCTTGTTGACTTTCAGGTTGAGGTGAATACAGTTAAAAGCAGCCCCAAGGTGGCCCTCTGACCCTCCCAAAAGTTTGCACCACAACCGCTGGCACAGCTTCACATCCTCCCAGGACCATGTGGGATACAGCCCACCCAAGCACCCTTGGTAGGTCACCCTGCCACCAGGCTGGGTGTGTGGGTGCAAAGCCAGCCCTGCCAGAGCTTGGTTTTTCAGAGCAGCAAGGACAAGCTCTGCCTCAACTGCTTTGTTTCCCTTCCTGCTACCCCAATGACAAAAAAAAGGAATCTTTCTCTGGGGAAAGGTGTGCACACATGGAGGCGTTACGGAGCATACGTGTGGGTGTGAGTTGGTAGGCAATATTGCTCCATCTTCACTTTGCAAGCTCTTCTTCCTGCAGTGGCACTGCCTCTATCTCCAGCAGTGTGGCAACGTTGGTTGTGCCCAGTTAGACAAGTGTATCTTCAGTGCTGTAAACCCACACCCACACAGATACACTCCCAGCCTGTACCCCACGCAGATACACTCCCATCTGTACCCAACACCCAGCCCAAAGGATCTGATCTCGCTGCAGGGCTCTTATTGCAGCTCACTATATATAAAAAAGTTCCAGTTGCGCCAGGTCTCCGTGCCACTGCCCCAGCAACAGAGGCAATGGATTCAATCACTGCTTCTCCAAGTCAAAGTCCCTGGAGCCACAGCACAAGGACCCTCTCCCATTTACTTCAGAGGACCAGGTGTGGTCAGCACGGTTACTGGAGCTGTTCTCAGACCCCATAATTTGGAAACTGCTGGCTCAGAGCACAGGAAAGCAAGCTCTGGAACTCAGCCTTCTCGGCTCATGCCCTTGTTTGTTTTATAGCAAGACATTATCTGGGACAGATAATAGATGACAGAGCTCAAGAAAGCAGGTATTCTTAGGAAGCAAATGTTCACTAGAGCCTCTGCATTTGTTGTTGTTATTGTGGGTTATTGCATCGGTACCTAAACATCCCAGCTGAGCTCAGGACACTGCCACGCTGGGCATGCAAACACAGAGTAAGGGACAGCCTCTAATCCAAAGCCTTTTATAGTTAGAGAAAGAGAAACGAAATGTGTGGGCAAGGATGTAGAAAGAGAATGAATCAGGTGCCCAAGGTCATGTGAGACGAGTGTGGCAGTCAGGGTTACAAACCAAATCTATTTTGCCCTGCTACCCTACTCCTCCTACCGAAGACCTTATCACTACTTGTGGGAGGGCGGATCATTTGGAAGACTCACCCTTCATTTCATTAATTGTGATTGTTATCAAAAAAAATGTGTAAATAACACAGACCGCATGTTCTACATTTCAAAATTCCATAAAATATATTCCACATTATTCATTATCCCCTGGCTTTACAAGACTGTGATGATTAGTGACAGAGAAATATGTCAGAAAAATATCAAACGAGAAGAAAAAACAGATCTCAAGGGATATAAACAGATACAAACTCTGCCTGATCCCATTTTGACTGCACAATTGGGCTCCTGGGTGTTGCTGGCACAGAATGGTTTCCCCTTTGTCCATACAACAGTAAATGTCATATCTGGATGTTTTACAATGGGGCAGATCCTGAGTTTCCAAGATAAGGATGAGAACAAGCTTTCCTTCCCAGAGAGATCTGCCAGCCCTTGGACCTCCACATCTCTGTAGTTCCCTTTTGAGACTTAAACGCCAGCTTCTCCAGGGGCTGCAGGCAGAAGAGAGGTGTCCTGGTAGAGTTCAGACCCACAGACCAAGCACACCACACCGCAGATGCTCAAGCCATGTCTCACACCAAGCATCAGGTCTCGGGCATCCGAGTAACCTGAACTCTTGCTCTGGGGAAGAAACAAGGCAGGCAGGGCTGCTGAGCCCAGCACAGCCCACCCTGCAGCAATTTTAAGTGGTAGTTCATGAGCTTGGGAAAATGTGGCCATTCCTGACGCGGCAGATTCCTCCCAGCTGTCTCCAGAGCTGACAGCATCGCTCGGTGTGTTTCAGGAGGTGTGAAGGATCTGCTCGCATTGCTCCAAGCCTGACCTCCACACCTCAAACACGATGGTTCACCCCAAGCACCTCTGCCCACAGTGTCCTGTGCCTGTGATGAAGCAAACTTTACTTACAGATCTGTGACTCTGGAGACCTCAGCATCTTCTTTGATTCCTGCCATATGGTTTTGCAGTCCTCCTGGAGCTTATAAAACCGCTCCTTTCTCCAAGAGCCTGACTTCACTTTTAGCAGCTGGCTGCCTTTCAGGAGGAACTTCAGATCCTTGTCATCTTTCAGGCCTGCAGAGAAAGAGCAGTGGTAATGTTGTTGAGAGTCAACTCAAGAAATGATGCACTTAGGGTCTTCCCTCCCACAGGACACTAATCTCAGACACAGACAGACCACTGCAGTGCAGCCAGGTCTAGGGAGGACAGCAGAGAAGAGACCCAGAAATCTGCCCTGCCACACTTTATGCTCACAGGAGAGGCTGGAGCCTTCTAGATTTCTTAGATTGAGTCCAAAGACTTTTGTACTACAATTCTCAGGTGGCTTACAAACATAAAATATCTTCTTCTCAGCAAATATAGTCTAATGTTAGGATGCAAAAACAACACAACCAGCAACTTAACAGTAAAAGCAGAGGAAAGTAAGTTGTATAACTTGTAACTGGAGTATTGTCAGGAACTTTCAAGTGATTTCAAATCTATTCTGTGACAAATTTCCTTTTTGGAAACAGGAATATACAAAGATATCTCTCTTACTTCTCTGGCAAGTAGTCCCCTCCTATCCACATGGGAATTTGGAAGATCAGTGTCATGCAGCCTAGGACTTACGCAGATAAGTTTGGCGACAGGCAGCATCACGTCAATAAGGTAGCAATAAGGTAGCAACCACGCTCTCCTCATTGCCCAGCAAGTATCCGAGAGGACCTTTGTCTTTCTTACCCTACTAGGCCACCACAATGCCAACTAATAATAACCAGATCTCCTGGTTCCAGGAACTTCAGATTTCACATATCTTAGGCTAGATTCAGTAAGGCACTTGGACATCTAGAGAGCTACGGGCAGACTTTGAAAACATAGATTTGGCATTCTACATGGTTTTGAATGTCTTAGCAGCATATTGACTTCCACATACCTAAATACCTTAGAGAATCTGTCCTTCAAACCAACCATTAATTACAGAACTGGAGCGTGTGGGCTGGGGAGGGTGAGAGCATGAAACATGAGAAACACGTCCTGGGCTTTCTGTAATAAGCACCTTGCACTTCTCTGACATTGCATGAGAGGCTGGTTCAAAGCTGGTGAAACAGCACGTAACTCTGTAGTACTGACCAAGCACATCCCAACTCAATGGCATTTTTGCTAACCTTGCCTTGACAATGCAGACGAGATCGCCACTGACAACCACTTGCCCACTTACAGCCACCTGATACTCTCATCATGGGAAATTTCCTAGTGCTACGTAAACATAACACAGGGTCGCAAAAAGCAGAAATCCAAGTTAACTGATTTATGCAATAACATTTATATTGCAGCGTGGTATTCCCCTGTGACATTGGGCTTGTTCTTCTCTGGAAGACACAGATGCCTTGAACTGTTGTTTTTTGAATGAGGCAACAAGGCAATAAAGTACCAAGCATCACATCAGGCCTGCTTGAAAAACAAAACCAGCAGGAGATCCAAGTGGCCCCAAACTCCTGACAATTCATACAGGAAACTGAAGTGCCAGGTGCTGCAGACCACCAAGGTGGGTCATGGTGGCAGCAGCAAAAAGCAGCACGATGAGTTTATAACTGGGATACATTGGTGGCCTAAAGAGAGCATTTTGGGTTGCCAAAGAAAGCCTGATATCTCCATCAGAAATAAATATTAGGGGTGTCCAGCATCCACTCAGTGAGCCCCTCACACCACTTTACTGGTTTTGCAGATGCCAAGGAGCATGACCAGAACCTGAACCTGGCTGAGGCAGCCAGAGTTGAAAGCGCCACGGTGCGAGCTGGGATCCTGAAATGGTGTCTGTGGCCTCTCTCTTTCCTCTACATTCAATTAGCTACCTCATTAACTAAGTGTCTTCCCATGCCACAGCATCCCCTGGGCCTCATGGCTGATGTCTGGTCTAGAGGTTCCCGAGAGGAGAATCTGAATGCTTCCTCCTCTGGAAACCTCAGAAAGAAACTCATGGAGAGAAGCAAAAAAGCCATCTCCTGCAAAGCACAGAAGGGTGAAGGATTGAGCCCAGCTATGGGATCTGGGACATCCTCCTGAGTCTGCTGAGGTTCAAGCATACCCAAGGGTTGACAAGAGGCCAGACCATCCAGAGGAAGGACACGCGCAACAGCTTCACAGGTCCTTGGTCTCCTGAGTTGTGGTGTTGAGGCATGCTCTCCAAGGCACAGGTCTTCCAAGCACAAAGAAGATACTACAGACTTTAGTCTCACTAACATCGCTGTGGTACCCCTCAAGGTTCTCAGCGAGAAAAAAAACCCTCTTCTTTCTCTCTATTCACCCACAACATTTCTTTTCTTGCTCCCATACTCATCCCCTTTGCTTCTTCAGATCCCAGCCATGACAGGCATCATTAGGAGACTAGGAGGAGGGCATGCCACCTAGGCTGACATGAGGAGGAAAACAGGAAAACCATCAATTCCTTTGGGTGCCTATGTGCTAAATGTGTCATGAGAAATCCCTGTTAACTGGGGCATGTTTTGTTACAGACACAGCATGCACAATGCGTAACGTGTCCTGCTACCTGGACATCCCAAAGAGCTGCACCAATGTAATACAGGCAAATCTGGATGGGCACAGGGCAGATTCGTCTCCTCCAGGCTTGATCCACGCAGGTCAGCCACAAGCTGAAGCTTCACCCTGCTCCAGCACAGCCTGCTCAGTGCATTAGTGTGAGGCAAAACTCCTCTTCAGAGGATCCAGCTATGGGTTGGGAGCAGCCCTCCCACCCGTCCTTGGCCACTGTGCCCAAGGTCCAGGCCAGGTTAAATGACCCAGCAAAAGTGGCCACTGCACTTTGCAAGAACAGGAGGGAAAGATAAAGAGGGACAGTGCATGGTGAAAGCATGGTAAAGATCAAAGATGGCAGGGAGTGTGAGTCAGAGGGCAGTGAGAGAAGCCAGGGAGGGGATGGAGACAAGCTTGCCTCTAGGAGATGGCAGGCTTAGCCAGGAAAGGGTGAGAGGGCTAATCATGGGTGTCTAACAGCTTCATCACTCCTTTGATGTGGGAGACCTTTCAGATAGAGCGGTCACCCAGAGCTGACCTCTGCCAGGGGTGACCCCAAGTACTGACAGAACCACCTAATGGTGGGCAAGGAGGGGCATCGCCTTAACCAGGTGGGCACAGCCTGTTTCAGACCTGCTCCCTGACTGTCTGGCTGCAGCTCCAGCTCATACAGCTGAACTGGCCAGGAAAGAGGGCCAGTGTTCTGGTCCCTGCCTCCTATGTCCAGTCCAAGCAGTGCCACAAACTCTTTAAATGACCTTGGGTGAGTCACTTAGCTTCTCTATTCCCACCTACAACACATCAGCATTTTCTTAGGCCAGAGATGGAACAGAAGACGCTCCAATCTGCTGATGCAGGAACCACAACTGCACCCCCTGACGTGCCAGTGGGACATTATTTTCAGTTGGTCACTCGGACTGTTTTCCAGGAAAAGGCCCCATTTCCCAGCAGAAACCTCAGTTCAGGTTTTACGCCTGAACCAGCTCCTGAGGATTTCTGCCTAACCAGCCCATGGAGCTGAGGAGGTTTGCTCTCCAGACCTCCATCCCACAGCAATGGAAACTTGTATGAAAGAAACCAGAGTCATCATACACATACAACATTTAAACATTCAACAACACCGCGCAGCAGGACAAGGATATCCATTTTAAACTATTTAACAACAGTGGGGATGAGAAGCACAATCACCCCACCAAAACATGCCTAAAATCACTGCCTAAAATCACATGGCAGGGCTGTGTCCTGCTTAGCCTCCTCTGCAAAACACCAAATACACACTTGGCTTGCGAAGTCGCAGCGTGCATTTCAAGGGTCAGCCCCCCCCC
>VXAK01000410.1:121122-197191 GCA_013399435.1 Arenaria interpres | reverse complement strand
AGAGCATTTTCCTACCGCTCTGGAGACTGTCTTCTCTGCCACCGATTTCCTGTGTGACTTGGGTGAGTCACTTAACCCTGCGTTTCTGCATAGCCCTGGGTTTATTCTTGCAGTTCAAATTGAGCCTGCAATCTGGTACCGGGATAAGCCCCCATCAGGGGTTAAACAAGTCACTGATTACACGGAATCAGAGAATAGTTCATGTCGGAAAGGACCTCTGCAGATCTCTAGTTCAACCACCCGCCCAAAGTCAGGTCACCTTCAAAGGTAGACCAGGTTGCTCATGGCATCAGCCATGTGAGTTTTGGAGATCTCTAATGACAGACACTCCCCAGCCAATCTAGATCCCTCTTCAAGAGCTTAGATGTTCTCAAAGTGAAGACTTTGTTCCTCGTGACCAGTATAAATTTCCTTTGCTGAAACTGGTGACCACTGCCCATCATCCTGGCAATGGCTGGGTCTAAAATCCACCTCTTCCCTAGCCGTGAAATACAACAGCTGTGCTTATTAAGCTCTTCCATCCTAGGTGAGTTTTGTGACCTTGTTACAGACTCGGTTTTTTGTCCACGCCTTTGCTAGCTGCTGCCCTGCCAGGAAAGCCAAGGGTGAAGATACTGCAGGGACACGGAGTCCACCTGCAGAACCAGTACATGCCCCAGAAACTTGACAGCAAACCCTATGTCAGCGTTTCTTCTGGAGACCTCATCCATGGCTCTCCATCACCAGCCCCCTGTCATATTCAACCCAGGTTTTAGAAAGATATTCTCTATTTCTGGTGTCTGTTGATCCAGCCATCTTCCCTTTCTTTCTCCGCATCTTGAAGGAAGCCCTACCAACACCCACAGATAAGCACAAAGGACTGGGTTATTTGACCAGCACAAGGACAGGATCAGAGCCATTAATCGCTGCCACATGCCACATTTAAGAAACTCCCCAGGGACAAGGCAGAGCCATTGTTTGGCCTTGAACAGCAGTACAACTAATAACGCCTTATTTACCCATAGCAGCTACAAATCACAGACAGCGAAGGCGAATAAAGGTATTTTTCTGGATGGGGCATTGCTGAACATGTTAGCCAGGCAGTCAGGAGGGGTTTGAGGAGACACCTCCAGTCTTTTCTGAGCCCCCTGCACACGCAGGGGCTGGATGTCGGAGCCGTAATCTCTGTAGTGCTCCCCTGAGAGCTGGGAGCTTTGTTCTGCCCAGGCTGGGAGGTGGGCACCATGATGTAACGGCTGGAGGATATTTATTAACTAGCAGACTTTCAGCATTTCTCATATTTCACATTGTCCTGGAGATGACTGATGTAATTAAAGGAGTGGGGAAGAGAGTGGTCTCCCATACTTGCTTTAGCAAATTGATTTGCTTCTATGCACAAGCTCTTCTGTCCAGCAGCAGCCAGAGTCCCATAAGGATAGATCTGGGAGCACACAGAGCCCCTCTGCTTCATTTTCTCATGAATTCCTAATAAGCAGTGTCAGTGACAGCGCTGCTTGGAGCTTTCCAGGCCCCCAGAGAAAGTTTTGCTGTACTTATCCCTGAAGTTTGCACACCCACAAAATACAAGATTGGCACTCACCAAATTTAGATACTTCTCCAGAACAGCAATGTGCAAGTTTTGCTGTTGTGAGGCCTTCAGAGATGTCAGGCAGTTAAAATCAGTTTGGTTTTAAAAACAAAGATGAGATCATTGGGCCAGAAATGTCCTGGTTTAGGAAGCAACAGATCTGGACGTATTCTGGTCTCGAGGTGATTTAAAGACAATGTCACATCTCATAGACATCTCAGGAGCCTGACGGATAAGTGTGACACTGTGGGTTACATGGCATCACTAATTGATGTTACATGATGCTGCGTCACCCTCCAGCGCTGAAGGAAGTGATTCCTGCAAATGTTTTAGGGACAAATTCTCCAACCCTTATTCACTGCAGGTAACACCTGACTGGGTCCGAAGCCTGCAAACACTCAAGCTTGCAATTTTACCCATATGACCAATGCCACTGAAATCAATGGCACTGGTCACATGAGTGAAGTTATTCATGTCTCCATGCCCAGGATCGGGGCTGTGCTAATCATCCTATTGATTCCAGCTGGATTAGTCACGGAGCAAATGGTAATCGATGTGAATGAGGATGTCAGAACATGGTCCCGAAGTCAGCAAAGTGCTTTAATAGCCAGGAAACAGGCACTTGAGATAGAAAGGCTGTAGTGTCTGGTAGGAAATGGGCTATGTGAGAAAACTATTAATGCACAGGCTGCTCTTCAGACGATTTTCCAAAATGAATTAATCTCCATTACATCCTTATGGGAACGAGCTAAGGAAACACTATTACCACTTCACAGAGGAAAAAGCAGGCTGGTTTTCAGCCCTTTGGGGCTGGACCTGTTCTCCCATCGCTGCCACATTTGGGCAACACCAAAAGTGGTGTAACCCTAATGCTGATCACAGTCTCTTTACACCACACTGGCACAAATGACATGACAGAAGTCAGCTGCTGATTTGCCCAGACTTGCGGTAATTTGGGATTGGCATGAAAATACCTGCCTTGGTGATGACCTCACCACTTCCCCATTGCATCATGCACATGATGTAAATTACTCTATTATGACAAGTAATGGCTATGGCAGTTACTTAACACATAACATGGTGTTTTAAGAACAGAGTTTCCCACTATAGAGGGTACAGGTTGTGCCTTGCTCTGCGTTTGTTACCAAGAAGAAAAAATAGGTTTATTTTACATGATGCCATTCTCTGAAGAAACACTGTAATTTCACCTTCTCTCCCGGTGAAATTCCATAGGATTATTTTAATAAGAGTAACAGCACAATCGAAGTATCACTGCTTATTAATGAACTACAATGTCTGTCCCTACATATTCCTAGGCCTCAGTGAGCGTGTGACCATGAAATCCAGGTGAACACAGAATCAATCAGAGTTTGGAAAAGCTGTGGTTCAGCTGGTCTGTAGTAACGTGAGAACCTTCTGTCACTTTTTAGGGTGATGGAGCGCTCAAAAAACTGATGCTCCTGATGGTAAATAAAGTTTGAGGATTACTTTTGCACACCTAGTACAAGGAGAATGGTCAGTGCCACAGCTGCTTGGAAATAAGCACAACCAGCTGCAGCACCGGGCAGCGGCTGCCGTTCGCAGCAGAAAACCTGTCAAGAGACAAGGATTTAGCTGGTTTCCCCAGTGCTTTTGCAAATCATTTGATGTTACTTGTGAAGCGCCTCTCCAAAGTCCCCTTTTGTCATCTGCCATCATCCCATCCCACCTGGCTTGTATCAGCTCTTTAGCGGCCCTGTGCCTGGGATCAGTGTGGTCCCAGCAGAAGTTGTCTTCCAGCTGAGACCCTGCTGGAGGACAGGACAGCAAAGCTCCTTCCACAACTGCAGGGTCCCACCTGCCCTGCCTGTCCCTCTGGAGTCCGTTCTTCATTCATGCCCTCTCACATCCCACCCATAGACACTCCACTCCTTCCTCCTTCCTCGCTACCTCCAGGACACTGCTCTCAGTTTATTCTCCCCAGTCACACCTCACATCCTAAGAGGACCAGGCCTTGCTGTCGGTGCAGCAAATTTTTAAGAACAGCCAGTTTCTCACCACCAAAAAAAAAAAGCCAGTGACTCCTCTACACCAGTGCTCCCCTTCTTGCTACCTCCGGTGGAGTAGGGACCAAGGAGTGGGTGTTGGGACCATAAGCATAGGTGTATCTCTGGCCAAAGATGCTGCTGCTTGTTGACAGTGGGAGCATCTTCAGTGCATGTGGTATGTACCAAGTTCCACCTTGTGGTGACACTGAGAATGGGCTTCTCCACAAAGCCGGTGACAGCGTCAGCAAACCTCCTTCTGTTCCTTACATTGCCTTTTCTTGCCCACTCTAGTTCCCTTCCAGGGTGCTTGAGAGGTCCTGCTGAGTTGGAGCAGGGTGACTTTGAAGTCTCATATAGGAGAAGTTCTCCCCAGACATTCTATTGTGTCTGTTCTTCAAATCACTGCCTAAAACCTTCCTCCACCAGCATGCTGGCAAAAAGCCGTATGATGGGCAGGTTTCGGGTACACCGAGACCAGTGCTGTCACCCTGCCCAATATTTCTCAGCCTCACTTTCTCTTTGGATGTCTCACCTTGTCTGCAAGGTCCCTGGGAGGAGAACGGTCCCTTCTCCAGCTCTGCTCTGATCAGTCCATGCAGCCTAGCCATCTTTCCCCAAAATAGGGCTGGCTATATGCAAACTGGCTGCGGGGTAGGACTGCAGACCCTGCCATCACCCAGATCATGCTATGTGTGAGCTTTCTGTGCCAGGGAGCATAGAGGCAGTTAAAAGGTGCAGAGCCCTGGCCCTGGTTTGTATAGATGAAGCCAGGCTGCCTGCTCAGACATTTCACAGATGGTACAAATTGTGACCTTTATTTGTGAATATCTTCATAAATCTTTCTGCCAGTCTGGGTCGCTCAACGGGCACTTAGATCCATGCACAGCACATCAAAAGTTACTGCTGTCTCCCTGCACTCTTGAAGAAATCCAGGTAAAATGCCTAACTAAAGTTCATTACACTCGGGAACTCAAAAGACCGAAGGTTTCGTTCAGTCCTTCCACTGGTCCCTCCATCATGGTGCACATAGAGACTTGGCTGCAGAGTGAGAGGCACTAAAACAAACACTGGCTTGCAGTAAATTACAGCTTCTCCAGTAGCTGGTGTGAAAAGAGTGGGAAGAAAGTAATTGAAAAGAAGGATATCAGTTTGATGGATAGGATCAGCACCATCAGCCAGGAGCACTCATGCAGCTTAGTTGCCCGACTCCTAAGTCATTGTCCTGGTTTGAGGTTTCTGGGCACGTGCTGATGAGGATGTTCTCCTCATAAAATCAAAGTCAATCGTAGGTGGGTCCCAGCTTCATTTTTTTAAGGCCACTTAACAGTTTTTTTCACATTTTCTTCAGGAGCTGAAATTTCTTCTGCAGAGGAAGTGCAGATCATTCTGTTCATTCTGTAGCAGGGCAAAATTTATGCAATAATTAAATTGCACAATTGAATTATGCAAAACTAGGGGAAAAATCCTTTTTTCCACCTCAGTGGTATATCTGGAATTTCAGCACTGTAACTTTAGCCAAATCCAGCCATCGAGACTTGTGTGGTATCTCAGCACAGGGCTTTAAAAGGTACCCCCACAAGGGGCAGCCCAAGGTGTGAGAACTTCCCCACACATGTTGGCTAAACTGGGTCATTTAAGGTGTGGAAGTATCTTGGTTTAGAAGAAACTGTGGTAAAATCTTCTCTACCTGCATAAAGAAAAAGAGAAACCTCTGTGTTTGACCAGGGTCGGCAGCTTTGCATTCTGCTGGGCTTGACAGAGTAAGATCTGGGACCCTCCACCCGCGGTAAGGACCCAGGAGACTCATGGGCTGGGGTTTGGTCTCGCAGTATTTAGGTATCTCCAGTGCACTGAACAAGGGGCCAGGAGAAGACAGAGTACAATTCACATGTCTAGATCCCTATAAGCATAAAATTTCTTGCAGACACCTACATTTAGCCAGCTCCGTCCAACCCTGGATGATCAAAGCACCAAATACTTGTCTGCAGCTTTCCTTCATAAATACCTGTTTATATATTTTGATTTCTCTGTATGGGAAACTATACTTTGCTCCCAAATCGTCGACAGCTTTGGGTCCCAGAACTGCCCCTCCAGTCAGCTGAGTTTCCAGGTCTTCCACAAAGTATCTCTTCCCCACACGTCTTCCTGTTGCTTTTCCCCTGTAGTTGGCTGTATCCTTTCATTTCTGCTACTTGCAGCCGTTTTCCAAGCGACTACATTTCCTTCTTCCTCCTCTTTCATTTCCTCATTAAAATCTATTTTTCCCCAAGGAACTTCTTGCCCTGACGCATCTGCTTTTGGGCGTGATGTTGGGGCTTTGCACACCAGCAACCATCTCAAAACCAACTGCAGGCTTTAGCTTTATTAAAGACATGGCTCAAATTAGAAATTTAGCAGCTTCCGTATCAAAATAAAAAAGAGACCCCAAATGAATTGTACTTATCCTGTCCAAAAAAGGGACAAGTCGCACTTTTAATGCACTGAGAAGCGCCAGTATTGCAAAATCTCCAGCACTACTAGAAATGCTACAGCTCAAAAAACTCCCACATAACTTATCAGGCACAACCTGCACTAAGTGGGGTGTGCTGGGAATATTTTGTTTGTAGGGAAGGGGATCAAAGTCACCGGCTGCTTCAGAGCAGATCCCAGCTGATCCCAAGTAGCATTATCTCCACCCTCAGAGGCTGGAGCCCAGAAGGAGCTTCCTCAGTACTCCCAGCTAAGAAGGTCAGGTGGAGATGATTCATTTGGCAATTTAAATCTAGAAGAAGTTAATTCTTGGGAGTGACTGACAGAACAAACAAGGAAATGTCCTGTTTTGTATGATTTTACTGACCCTTCCCTGTTGATTCTCACCCTTGGCTGCAGCAGAGGGCATTCCCATAACAGGGCTGTGGCATTCCCTACACAATGTACACAGTGTCTTGGATGAAAAAGTCAGTGTATAAGAATAAGGCATAGTACAAATTAGCTATTCTATAATGTGTGCAAGCACAAGGGCTCCCAGTTCAGAAACAAACCAACCTAATGAGGCAAGAGAAAGATTATTAATAGCCCACAGAGTCTAGCAGATTCATTGCGGACTAAACGTAGATGACTCTTTACAAAATAAGCAACAAGAAGCTCATCCAGCCGAATGAAACACATTCAAAATAAAACAGCAGCTATTCCTGCTCTGCCAACATGGGGGCATGCTCGGTTTTCTTCCCTGGACTCAGATCTCCATCCACATGCAGAGTAAACAAAACTCTACAGACTTTTCAGAAACTCTCATCTCCAGTGATACCAGCTTCTGCTACCAGAAGGTATCTCAGGTGTCTCCTGCTGTTTGTCAGATACTTTACTGAGACTAAACCATGTGCCTGTGGTTAATTCTGACAGTCAATACAGCTGTTCTGTCTATGTTGGGAAAAAAAAAAGCGAGAAACTGAAAGAAAGAATCTGAGTTTCAACATACAGCCACAGACAAAACATATCTATAAACCATAATATCTGAGAAATTTCTGACAAACTACGTATCGCAAGTCTGATCCTGCTAACAAACCAACATGTGAGCAACTTTGCTTGTCTAAGTAGTCTGGCATTCAGAGTGACTTTGGCACTTGTGTGTGTTATGTGTTAAGGAATTTCAGTAAATGTTTTTTTTAAAAGCTGGGCTCCTTCGACACTTGTGTGTTTTTCTGCCTGAGACAAGAAAATAGATTAACAAACAGCCACTGAATTCTTCTTGATTCCTAACCTCAGAAGACTAAATAATATTCACTGAAAAATGACCCACAGGCCAGAATAGGAAATATTTTAATAGTTTCAGATGTATTTCTTAGCTTTCTTTCCCCAGTGGTTGTACAATGAATGAGATAGCTCCAAAAAGTATAACATTAACCTCTGTTTCACCTTCCTGTCAGATTTCTAGCATCTGGGAAAAAAAAAGGAGGGAAGACTTCTTGAGCCTGAGGGAATCTTTTCTCATTTCTACTGGTAATGCTAAACTGATTATGTTTATGGTCAATCATTTGTTGCTTTATTAGGTGTTTTTTTATATAGCTCATCTACAGTAAGAAAGCACCTATCTCATGAAATAAAAATAAGCACTGTAGACTTTTCGCATTTCTCTGGGATCACAATATCCCATTTCAATCTGTAGCTATCACAGTCCTGAGTTGTTTCTTCTCATCAGAGTAAGTAAAATACAATGACGAGGTAACAAATCAATATATTAAAGTCAGACCAGGGAATAAGAGCTATTTCATTACCCTGTCAATCAGACAAGCCTCCCAATCTCGGTACCAATTGAATCTTCTTAAATCTTACTTGCTGGAAGAACAGAGAGGATTTCTTCTTTTTTGGAAACATTACCCACTTTGTACTTAACGTTTATAGAGTCTCAGAGGCAAACCCTGAGCCGAGATGATTTATCCTGGCCCTGTTGTCTTCACCAGGACCCAGAGAGTTTACTCAACTGAGCATCTGTCCTGCTCTCAGTTTCACCATAAAGGGGAGGAGATCTGGATAAACTTTTCTGGACTTGCAGACACTTATCCAGCCAACAGACCCTTCTTACCAACACAGCTAACCCTATTAACAGAGAAAAATATGTCATCTCTCTCTGTAACACTGATTAAATGCTGCATTACTTCCAAATGACAGAATGAGGAGGCAAAGGAGGAGGGAGAAGACAGGAGGAAAAATAACGCTCTCAGACAAGATAAGAGGGCTGAAATGCAAGGACATTTCTACTGACTTACTGTTGCAAGCGAGGAAAGTGCCGTTCGATTCCATTTCTGCAAAACAAGCCGATGTGCAGCAGCCGAAAGGGCTCCGGGAAACAGCTGTGCCCAGATGTTAGCGCCGGCCCCGGGGTGGAAGCCAGACCCGTGAGGCTCCCCCCTTCTCTCTGCTCCAGTAATCCCCAACGTCAGCTCCCTTCGGAGAGGCCTGCTCCTTCCCCTTGGCTGCAAATGCCTCTTCGCTATGACTCCTCATTTATTTCTCTCCCGCATCCGCACGCCACTGCCTGCCCAAGCATCAACTGAGGCCAAGCGCCTGAGCCCCAGCGCTGGCCCTGGCTCCTCCCCGCTGAAATCTGGCGTCTTCACCGCTGGCCCAGCCTCCCGCTTTTGCTACCGCCGCAGCTTGACAACGATGCCTCTTTTCCTGTTGCTGGCACATTTTCACGCTCCGTTCCTTTCCGGCAAGGCTTCCAGAAGACACCGAGTGCTGCGAATCTGTCCTCCGTGGTCCCCAAATCGAGGAAAGGGCCTGAAACAGAAGCCGGGGATCAGAGTCTTAAGTCTTGAGGACTTATTTTAGACACTGGTAGGGGCGTATTTCTTTTCACAGGGAAAAAAACCAAACCAACTAGGTCAGAAATTGCCAACGTAGAAATAGAAGCTGTAACCACAAACGCTCGCAGATGCAGTAGCTTAAAGTAGTAAAAAAGTTACAAGCTTTGCTTTTGAGACAGCGAGACAGAAAGCAGAAAAAACTGCACTGTCCTGAGGCTTTCCCTGACTGGAACTGATTTCTCCCACTCTGTCCCCTACTCTTGGTTTAGATATCTTTTAAGGGTAGAAAGATGATGCTGGCAAACAGGGAGGGGGAAAGAAAGGGGATCCAGTGTGGGAAAATAAAGTTTCCCTCTCCTTGAATGTTTGGGGCAGGTTTTCAGTTATTGTTTTGCTGTTGTTTATTTCCATTTCTGGTTATTTAGGTTATCCTGATGCAAACAATTGATGGAGTTGTTGGCAGATTCAAAGCCCTCACTCCCCAGCAGCTGTAAACCCAGCAGCTGCACCAACAGAAGGAAAGAGTCCCTCTCTGATGGTGACAGATCTGGGAGGCACATCATGAAAAACACTTTGGGACTAGGACTGTTTGTCCCTCCCTGCCAGGAACTGGGCTGCTCCTTAGAGAGCCCAGACGTTGCTCTCAGATAGTTTTACAGTCCACAAATATAAAACTGCTGCCACCACCCAAGGAAAACTGCCCTAATATAGCAAAACTCCTCTGCGCTACTTCAAAACTAACAAAACCAAACAAGCAGAGAAAATAAAGAGCAGAGATTTCACCCCATGACTCCTCAAAAGCCCACCCTTCTATCTCACGGCCACCAGCATGACATGGGGGGGGGGGCTCACACTTTCTGAAGGGCCCAGGAAGGAGCATCCCTTCTGCAAATCCACAGACAAGGAGACATTGACTTGGACAGGGGCAAACTGGTCAGCAAGGTCAGCTGCTGACAGGGACAGCAGCTGGAGGCACCCAAGAAATTCCTCCTCCAGCCTTAAAAGCCTTAAGGCAGGGGGATTTCCGGAGGACACCACCACCAAAACCTGTCACCCTTTCAGCTGATAGGGAAGAGCACTGGAGGGAGCGTACAAGAGGCTGGTGGATGAGTCAGCCAGACTGGAAACTCCAGTAAAGCTGAGGTGATGAGAACATTGTGGTTTTCACCAGGGAGGAAAAGGAGAGAAGGGCAGTTTGAAAGTGGTGACGGGAAATAGCATTATAGTAACTCCTGCGCTCTCCTGTGTAACACACCCCACTCTATCCTCAATTGCCTAAGACAAGCCCCTCAAGTAGAGACCCACCAGCCAGTATCGCTGTGGAAAAGGGGGGAGATATAAAAGAGCTGCGTTCATCCCAGAAACAATGAGGACCATATTCTGGATAGAACCACTTTACAGCAGCGCAGGGCATGATGGCATCCAAGACATGACCATCGCTTCCCTGCACCGCTGTGAACACCACTGTGATTGCACTCACTGGTGGAGAGCACCATCTCGTGAGTGAGACTCAGTTTCTCTGCCATTATCCCTTGAGATCTGAAGATGATCCCCAGCATCTATCCCTTCAGGACAGCCCACTGTAACTTCTTGTGCGCCCTTCTTGCCATGCTGCCTTCTCCATGATGGTAGCAGAAGTGGTAGCAGTAATGGTGCTTGTCAGGAGGAGCGAAACCCAAGTGACATGAGGAGCTACTGGGCTCCTGGGAGCTGCAGAAATCCCACTAACAAACAATATACTCAGAATAATCTAGCAGTTTAAGAAGGTCATATGAATCAAGTCTCTGACCCCCATTTTGGATCACAGCACTTCTTGGATTCCTTCCTGGATTGGCTTTTGGCAGATCCAGAAGGCGCAAGGTGCAAAGCGGGATTGCCCTTTGCCTACTTAAACCAGCATCACGGCTGAGTGGCAAGTTTAAAACTGGTGACAGAACTGCAAAAAGTCAGTGTTCATCTGGAAATCTGTAATTAAGGTAGGCTGCAGCCGAGTGTTGCCGTACCTTTGCTTATTTTTAAAAGCTGTCTGAATTTCTGACTGCTTTTCCCCCGTTCCAAATACCGCTCCTAAGGTTTATCCACCAGCTTGCTCACAACCAGTTTTGTGGCTCTTGATATTCAAGATCAAACCAGGATTTGAAGGAGAGAGTTCAGTGTGATTAAAATTAAACAGCACTTCTTTGTGCATGTTGCCTCTACTTAGAGCAACATCACTGTTGCTAATGGTCAAAGTTAAATACATACAATTTATTCTGGGCAGATCAGTCCTGGCAGACGTTAAGGTGGCATTTCAATACCTTTGTTAGGGACTGCAGGTTTGTCTTCTCTGCTTTAAAAATTAACTTTTACAGGGAGTTAACAACAGGATGGTAAAATGTTTTGGTTTATTTTATTGCAAGGAAACTGAGCGAGGCAATTGCATACTCTCTGCCCATGCTGACTTAGCTCTATTTATTCCTTGATAAAATTGCCTCCTCCAGGATTTTATAGCAGGCGAGTTAACGTGCACTGACTGCTTCACAGGAGGAACACACCTTTTTAGCAAGGAAGACAAAACCGAACAGAAAAACCTGCTTTTCTAAATTCCACAAATACATTGTAGATTACAAGGAGGGCTGGATTTGTTCCCTCTCGACTCCTGTGGGCACCACCCACAAGCAGTGACTTCACCACTGAGCCCAGCTTGGTGTCTCCCAGCTTTCTGCACACTGCAGGTTATTATATTTAATGGCTCTTAGGAAGCCGCTTTATTTCCCTGCCTTTGTTGTCATGGATTTTAATCCTCAAATCATCCTGCAGGCTGAAGAGGAATGTGAGGAATTCCCTGTGGCGTCTCAGCCACGTGTCTCTCCACCTTTCCGGTGTTCCTTGGAGTCAGGATCCTGGCTGCCCACAGCTGTATCCACACCTCAGCTCCTCCTCACTACCTTCCCAAAAGGAAGGCAAGGTTGGGGTGAAAAGGTAGAATAACAATAAAAATGATAGGATAAGAGTATGTGTAAATCAAGGAGAGGCGCAGGCAGTTGTTGTAGGCCTTCGTGGCCTTGGTAAATAGGGTTTGTTGTCCTTGTTTGCATGGGTAGGAGCTACAGGATGAGTCCCATATGCAGGATAATGCATTAAAGGGAATATTTAGAAATGCCATTTAGGAGGGTGAGGACCAGGAAAGGACCCAAAGCCTCCATCATAAAATTTTCCAAGGTGTGGAAAGAAACCTAGACATGGCAATGACTCAAGAAATAAGCAACCTGTTATTTTTTGTTCCTTTCTCCTTAGTCTTTCCCCTCCAAGGGAAATTCTCCCTTGAAACTCTGGCACCCAGGATGGGGGGAAAGCACAGCTCCTTCATCCTGTTCCCAGCCCTCCCCTCGGCCACAGGAGAGGGCTCTCAGGGCTGGAGGAGGGACCAGGACTCCGATTTCTCAGTCACATTGGAGAGGGATGCAGGGAGGATGCATTTCTTGAGCAGGAATCTCTGAACAAGAAGAGGTCAGAGGTGCTGTGAGATCCTCCTTGGAGCTTCTCTCTGGATTATGAGCATATGGATTTCCTGCACAAACACGCCCGTGGCAGCAGGAGCTAAGGAGCTGCTGCTTCCACATTCCTCTCAGGGTGAGGAGATGAGGCTGCTGGGAGGTGGAGAGGGGAGGAGAGGATATATTGCAATACATGCATCATCCCCCTGGACTCTCATAAAAGGACTTTTCTCAGTCCAGAGCTTCGGGCTTATGCCAGCGACAACTCTGGTACCCCGAGATCCTGAGTAAAGGAGGAACAAAGGCCTCACAAAGCCCATTTTGCTCCACAGGCCCTTTAATTTGGCTCTGCCACAGCCCAGACTCGGGCTCAAAGACCTTGCAATAAACATGGCAAGAACTGAGCCATGCTCAGGTCTTTGCTGTGGCTGTTTCAGACAGGCCTTGTCATTGCACCAATTCACCTTCCGGTCAAAGAGACTCAATCACCAAAGCACACACCATCAGATAAAGCCAATTGCGTTTCAAATGAATAGAAAACACCAAAACTTGCTTTGGGCACCCTGCTTTTTTCTTGTCCATACTATCATTTCCTGAGCCCATCACGAAGCAGAGAGTCAGGGCATTTCTAAGCCTGGAGACAGGCTGTGGCATTGGCACGGCCTTCCCAAAGCAAAGCTGCCACTTTTCTAAAGAGCACAAGGTGAGCACCACGATATCTTACCAAGGGACAAGTCCTAAATCCAGGACACACCTTGATTAACCCACTTGCTCTCAAGCCATATAAGTGAGCTTGAAAGGAGTTAAATGTCAGCCAGGCTGGGTGAGGAGCCTGCCTCCCTCCGCAACCCACCCTCCAACACATGTCTACACTGATTGCCAAAATCACTAGCTGAACTGGAGTTGTGCAAAGTCAAGGAGAGCTCCCTTTTCTCGCACACCTACACCCCTTTGCATTCTTCTCCTTTGGTTGTGCACGCACAGCCCAGCCCAGGCAGCGAAGAGCGTTTGCAGCGTTCAAAGCCAAAAACGTTCGCAGGCTGCAATTCAACGGCGAACCATAAATCACAGCAAACCCAAAGCAAAGCAGTTTACCTGTCTCCACTCCGAGAGCATGACTCAAGTGTTGGTTTAATAGTACACAGTGGAAGGAGTAGCTTTTCATCTCGGAGGAATGCTACACCACCCGATCACCAAGTATTTTCTAGGGAGAAGATGCCTCCTGGCTCCCTCTGCCTTTCAGACTCTCACACACACCCTCCTCATCACACAGAAATGTTCCCAACCGCCTCTCCCAAAGATAACAGCAAGGTGCTTTGTTTGCTTTGCAAGAAAGGACTCAGGATTTCTGCCGCTGTGACACAGCAGGAGTGTAAGAAGCGTTCGGGGGTTATATGGCCAGAGGGGATCTTTTGTAGCCACGTGTTATTTTTTTTGTCAGCAGGCGAATTACTGAAACCAGCACAAAGGAAAACGTCATATTAAATAGACTTCATGTCAATGCAGAAGCGGGACTGGAATTTTTCAGATAATTCTGTTATGGTCTGGCTGTTCATTGAACTGGTTTTTCATGTCTTTTCCCAGGCTGTTTACAGTTTTAGATGGGGTGTCCTACCATCCCCAGATCGTCTGGTCTCCCTACATTGAACTGTCATGTAAATACGTCAGTAATACACAGACAGTAAAATGTAAATGCCTTTTACATTTTGGGATCTGCTTATTGCTTTTATTAAGTAGTCTATGTATGAATTTGGAAGGCCAGCTCCAGTCACCCTCACAACACACCTTTTGAAAAGGTGTCATTACTCTTTTGTTGTCCATACTGTCTTTCCTTAGGTGGGCATAGGTCTTGTTGACAACAAGTTGTACTCCGTTCCTTATGCAAGATCTAGGATTCAAACAGATCCACCCAACACTTACCTATCAGTGAATTTTCCCAACGCTGCCGGATTTCTGGCAGCTGCTGGTCCTTCACTCACAAGAAACACGTTGCAGTGTGGGGAAGAGCAGCCTCATGGCTCAGCAGGAGCTGGCGGAACTCAGCACCTCGGAAATCTTAGGAGATAAATTGGAAAAAGCTCAGGAGTGGGATTTATAGCTCTGCAAGAACAGTGAGATTATTTGGTTTGTGGACAACTTGCTGGACAAAGTAATTCACTGAAGTTTATAAACTAGGCTGGAATGGAATTAACACAACACAGTATCATAAAGTTCAGAGAACGGGTAGGGCAGCCAAATGCCTTGTTTATCACTACAGGCAGCTGTGCCAAAATATCTTCAGACTGAATGATGTTGATGTATACACCTGCATTTAAACCATTTATTGCAACAGTTACTCCCATTCAGGAGAGCAGTACATGGCCACAGGAAAAAGAAGCGACAGATGCTGGGATGTGTAAAGCTAAACCTGCTGCTGGCATAATCCCATACAAGTCCCATTAAAATTAATGAGGTATTTCTGCTTGAGCAGAAGATAAATTTGACTTACTAAGCCAGAAATACGCTACCTGACTGTACATATTAAGTATCTGGAGGGATTTTCCCTTGTATAAGTAATCAAGAGCAGCTCTAACCACCAAATAAAGCAATAAAACAATAGAAGAGTCATCTGCTATTGTATTGATCACACATAAAGAGTTACCAGCTCAACAGGTCTCAAATTGATTCCAGACTGAAAAATTATATGAAAGGAGAGGAAAAAGCAAGATTATGCATAAGATTTGGGAATAAAAGACCTAGGTTTCTCTAGTTATTCCAAAAAGCTCATTATAACTCTAGGAATTTCAGTATAAAGGAGACACTTGAATAATTTGACCTTTGTCCAACAATACTAGGTATGATTTAGACATCTCGCTAATTTTGTCTTCAGACTAATTTTAATTTGTGTTTTATTTCATATTGGTTTATCTAAAATCTGTCACTCTAGGCTAGATTTATGAGTGTTTGAGTCATTTGTGTGCATTTCTGTGCTTTAACAAATTTAGGCTTAAGTGAGCCCTCTAATGTTGAATTCCCTGACTTTACATATTTTGATTCTGGGATAATGAAAATGTCTTTACCAAAGAACTGTACAGAAAAGTACATTTAGTCTTAAACACTTATTAGCAAGATTTCTTTTGGGGGGGAGGAGACCCCAGAGACTTCTTTTAAAGCTACGAAAAGCTCATCTGTTAACAGTGATTGAGAAGCTCAAAGAAAATGTGATGCATACAGTAAACAGCACAGATCACCCACACAATACTAGAGAACTACATATGATTTATAATTGTGTGAATGATTTAGTAAATCTGACCATTAATACGAAGTTAACGGTGCGTGAATGAGAAATAATAACCTAATTGGGGAACCTAGGAATGTACTAGACTTTATGGTTTGAAAACACTACTTGGAGTGATTATCACTCTTAGGAAAGAAGGAGAGTGGGAGACTGGTCCCAGGGTCCTTCCACTTTTATCCATTCACGGCTCCTTCTGATATACCCCAGATTACGACAGAACTGAGACACTGAGCTTCACAACCACTAACATCCATGTTAGCAAGCACATTTCTAACCTTAAAAACCCACAGTCGTTAGACCAAGTCATCTGCTGTCAGGAATGCTTGACACATGTCTTCTTTCTTGCACCGTTGCTCCTTTACAGCCAATAGCACTGGGGTATACAAGTTAAGTACGGAGGAGGGCTGATGATTAATTCCGTCACGGTTCCTTTTAATATACTTCATCTGTCAGCTTAATTCTCTGTAACTGGGATAATCACAATAATTAGATGCAATTGTTCATATCATTACCTAATTGCAGCTTTTTTTCAGTGGAGCTAATTCACATGAATTTTAAGTGCACAGAAAATGCGGAAAGTCTGAATTACACCCACATTTTAGAAAATCTTATTACGTATAACATTGCCCCACAGGTTTAAACCGCACATAAGGATCTTGGGATTCCAGAGCGTACAACACAGGTAATCAGTGATGTTACAAGTGAGGTATTTTGATTTCTGATCCCAAAGGGTTAAAACTACAATTCACACAAGCTCGGTGACATCAGACTTCCCTCCACCCCCCCCTGAACAATTCATGCAGAGCATGAAAATGTTCTTGAATTGCTAACATCTCCAGAGAAGATGTTTATGACGAAAGTATGCAAGGAATTCCTGGGTCTCCCAGAGTTGTAATGAATGGCCAGCATTTGTGGTGTTAATTTATAATCAGCCATGCTCTTTGAAAAGCCAGACCGCAGATGAAGAGAAAAACACATACTGAAATCATTTAGGACTAAAAAAGAAAAAAGATCAGGCAAGGTGGCAATTTATTAGTAGATTAATTTTTAGATTAACGCTCCCTAAATGGATAAAAAGATGAACTTATAAAATCTCAGCACATGTATTCAAAGAGTATTCATAACTTCTAATTTAGCTCCTTTGAGTATCTAGCTTCATTTCATAAGATGAAAGTTACCGCAGTTCAATGAACTGTCACTGAAGAGAGGGGAGCCTTTGAAAAGAATGAAGAGGACCAAATTAAGATGCTGAAGTATCTCAAAATAGACAGAGTAAATACCCTTCAGAGAGGTAGTCTTGCAAGTCTGAGATCACAGGCTATATCTTTATTACAAAGGGAATAGTGAACCGTTGCTTTAAGTGCAAAGTAGAACTGAAGTTTATATATAAAGGTGCAACTGCTACTTCCAAACCCATGCATTTATACTCCTGATAGAATCAAATGCAGCCACATCTCTTTGGCTGGTGTTATTTGGATTTTTGAAAAGCAAACACCAAGGGGATATCAGGGTGCAGAAAGAACCATAAGCGTTGCCCATCGAGGAAGTATTTTATTGTTTTTCGGTGCCTCCTCATCGGTTCTGCAAGCCTGGTACAGCCAAAGCAAAAAGGTTAAATGAGTCATTTCCTTCCTGCTCCTGCTGCAGGGCACCTAAACCAGCAAAGCCTTCACACAGGCGTGTACCCCTCTGATTGTAGGAGACCTGGTTTGTACAACTGTGTGCAGACGTGCCGGTGGGAACAATACCCGGAAACTAAGACACAGAGCTGTCCGATTGCCATTAATACATACTGCTGGGATCCCAGCAACAAGCTTGTGGGCCAGACAAGAACCAGAGAAGAAAACCCTGAAGCTTTGCCTTTGAGTTTGTGACACCTCGGGCACCTCCCTAAGCTCCCCAGGGTTTCCCTCATCCCCCTAGTCCAAATGATGCCATCAGCTACCTCCTGTGCCCACCATAGAATCACAGAATCACCATGGTTGGAAAGGACTTCTGAGATCATCGAGTCCAACCTTAAAAAAAAAAAAAAAACAAACCAAAAAACCCAATAATCTCGGGCACTAGAGCATGCCCTGAAGAGCCACGTCTACACATTTCTTAAATACCTCCAAGGATGGTGACTCCACCACCTCCCTGGGCAGGCTGTTCCAGTGCCTGACCACCCTCTCAGTAAAGTAATTCGTCCTAATATCTAATCTAAACCTCCCCTGCTGTGACTTCAGACCATTTCCTCTGATCCTGTCATTATTCACTTGGGAGAAGAGGCCAACACCCACCTCTCTACACCCTCCTTTCAGGGAGTTGTAGAGGGCAATGAGGTCTCCCCTCAGCCTCCTCTTCTCCAAACTAAAGATGCCCAGTTACATCAGCCTCTCCTTGTATGACTTGTTCTCTAGACCCCTCACTAGCTTGGTGGCTCTCCTCTGGACACGCTCCAGCAGCTCAATGTCCTTCCTGTAGTGAGGATGACCATGTCATCCTTTAATTCTGATAACTTCACCCTTTCCACTCTCTCTGGCCACTTGCTTGCAGTAGGTGAGAATCCCCACCAATATTTATTTTTCTACAGAAATTGCACTCGTAGCTGACACACTCCTGCTTAGATCAGTGGTGGACCTCCTTTAGATGGAAGGTTAAAAGGGCTGCTCTGCCACAACAGAAGACAACCCAACAAACCAGCTTTGGCTGCTTACTGAACAGATTCACTTAAAAGTGTTGCAACCGTGTGGTGTCTCAGCACAAGAACACGCCACTTGGACGTGATGCAGCATGTTCTCACTGGTTTATGTCTTATATTCTTCAACCTCAATGAGGATGCAGAGCAATGCAGAGCAAGGTGCCAGCTGCAGCCCAGGTTAAAATGAGCTTTTGAAGGGGTTTGCTGACTTTCTAATGCATCAAGGATAATTCTGGGCTGCACTTTGGAGATGTAGGGTTGTATACTTTTAAGGCCAAGTGCAATTAATAAAAGAATTCACCCTTTTGGCTGAATATGAAAAGTATGATGAAGCCCCCAGAATGCAAGCATTTCTTCTTGCTTTAGGAAACTGCCTGTTTTCCGGTCAAAATTAACACTGTAATGGATTCCATGGCAAATTGTAGCACTGAGGGTCAGGCCATACTTGGTTGTTAATCTGTCACTCATAGTCTCTGCGTGCTCCTGTGGGGAGGAAGTACTGCTATTTGAACAACTTTAAAAACACTATTTGTCTGCCTAAACACAGAAGTCTTCCTGTCATTTCAAGGGCTGCACAAACTTCTTGAACATAAGAAGTTCCATCTAAACATGAGGAGGAACTTCTTCACTTTGAGGGTGGCAGAGCCCTGGAAGAGGCTGCCCAGAGAGGTGGCGGAGTCTCTGTCTCCGGAGACATTCAAAATCTGCCTGGACACGTTCCTGTGCAACCTGCTCTGGGTGGACCTGCTTTGGCAGGGGGGTTGGACTAGATGATCTCCAGGAAGTCCCTTCCAACCCCATATCGTTCTGTGATTCCGTTGTGTCCCAGCTGGCCTTCTGCTCCTGCTCCAGAAGGGTGTCAATCCCCAGTAGATCCTGTGTCAATGTCTGCCAGTCCTTGGCAAATGTGTTATATATCCTTGGGCATTGTACATGACAGGCACCTAAATGTAGGCAGTTGTAGGCAATGCTGTCCTAAGAGCAAAACCTTCCCTTTCCTTGCTCAGAACCCCAAGGAAGCTCCTATGTTTGAGATAAGCCCTGAAATGTTAAAAGATCATGTAACTAGCCCCTAGAATAGCCTGCCTAGAGATATAATACAAACTCAAGTGATATGCTTGATAGAAGAGTTATTAGGTGCAGTTTACAGCCGGGCATAATGGGGACAAAAACAGTCATTCTGGGACCTCCCCAGTAGGGCAATTCCTTGCCCTTGTTTCAGTGCCTCGGGTGAAGGTGAGTTAGATGGCAGTAACAGAAGGTAAATGGAAACCACATCTCCCTTGCTTCATGATTTTTAGGCGCAGTGAAGGGTACTACTGAAGGTATCTGCTAGCCTGGGCAGAAAAGAAGATGCTGATTTTGTAGGCAGGTACCGGTTTTTCTGGCTTGTGAACCAAGCTGCCTCCTTGCTTTCTTTGATCCACTGCAGGGCTCACACGGAAAAGCACATGCGAGCCTGCTGGTTTGGCTGAGCTGGCCTTATCTTCCCCTACCAGCAAAAATGAAATAATACACTGGGAAAGTGAGGTGATAACACAGCTGTACATTTTTCTGATGACAGACTCTGCATGCCCTCAGGACACCACCACCTCTCGCATTCTCCCCTCCCAGTGGGACAGTTATTCTTTCTTTCATACGAAGTTCCCCTGACCGTACTCGTATAGACATGAGTTTCAGGGAGATTCCCCCCAGCCTACAGGAGTCAGGGCACAGTTTTGAGCTAACTTGGGCAGCAAGAAGAGTGTTCAAGGCCAGGCTGGATGGGGCTTTGAGCAACCTGGTCTAGTGAAAGGTGTTCCTACCCGTGACAAGGGTTTTGGAACTCGATGATCTTTAAAGTCCCTTCCAACCCAAACCATTCTATGATTCTATAAAAATGAGGCCAGGCTGTCCTAAGGAAATCCAAGCCCTTCCTTTGCATTTCTGCCACCGGGGCCAGATTGCAGCAGCCTTGAGCCCTCTTTTTCTCTGGAAGATGGCAGTCACAGACCCCTCTCCAACAGCACAGCCCGCATTCTCTCCTTGCATTCCAACTCTTTGCAACATATGACATTGTGTTGGCTGTGATCAATTTCCTTATGTCCCATCCTACCCTTGCAAGGGCTGTGGAGGTAGCTCTAGCACTCCATATTCTTGTGGTCACAAAGTGAACAGTCTCTTTGAGATGATCTTTTGGGACTAAAGCAAGATGTTCTTGTTCAGCTATGCAGCCCTAACTCAGATGGCCTTCTGCATCATCTGTCTCTGCCCAAATTCCTGAGGATAATGGGATAAAAATACATTTTAAACCCACCCCATTCATCACCCTGAAACACCATAGCCAGCAAAGACACCATCTGGAGCTTGGCTGAAATTAATAGTTTTCAGGGAGATGAAAATAACTCAACGCTAAGGTAAAATTTAAAAAGCATTTCTCCTGACATTCACCTCAGAAACTTCCTTCTCATCTGGCCTGACATCCGTATAAACTTCATCTCCAGCGCTCTCAAACGGCTGCTTCTAGCCCTCAGCGTGCTGACCGAGAGCAAACACTGAATTCAACAGCGTATGTTAAGTGTAAGTTGCCCGAGTCTGGGCCTGTCAGGATCACCACCTGCTTCAAACACAATTAAGCATCAGTTAAATATTTTGCTATTGCAAAGTCTTCAAGATCTGGAGAGACGAAGGCTGTGTGTGGTCCACCGTGTAGATGCTGTGCCAAGAAACAGATTCATTTACCAAAAATAACACTGAGAAGAGCCTGTGGTCATAAAACCACAGAAAAAAAAAATATCTGGAGTGTGAAAATGCTAACCTTATTCTTTGATGTTGGAAACAAAGGCATATCCAGAAGCAGAAGCCAAATACTGGGTTGTGAATCTAACCAGAGGCTGCTTTGTTTGTTAGCTTTCATAGACTCCTTACAAATAATCAGTGGAACCCCAGCTAGTCACGGAGCACAGAATGGAAACCACTAATTTCAACAAAACAGGTTACTGAGTAAACTGTTTTGGGCTAAATGTAATAACTTTTGACAAACGAAGGTCAGACTCTGTAGTCTAATAACCCTCTCTGACCCCAGGGATCTGGTCCACATGATGGTGATACATGGAGTATGAAGCCCTCTTTCTGCTCTGCTTGAGAGTCCCAGTGTCACACCAGCACTGCACCCTCCGGCTGGATCTCTGCGTGGAGGTGTAGCCCATTTACAGCTTAATTACAGAGTGACGTATCTGCCCAGACACTGTCGGAAAGGAATGACTGGGTCCTTTGTGTATGCATTTTCCACATGCTTCTCCTACATGTTGGGTGTGTCTGCTTTGTAAGATCCCATGCGGCTTGAGTGAAATTACAGCGTTAAGTATTTCAGCAGAAGTACAGCCATACCCACTGACATGATTTAGTGAGGGACAGGCTTGTAGATACTGGAGAGAGGTGTGGGAAACAAAGAAAAGCTTAAAGTCAGGAAGTGTAAGCTGGAGGCAAGTGAAAGGGTTGACTCACCTCAGGAGACAGCCACAAAATAACACCACACAAGATGTTGAGAGAAAATAATGAGGGATACGCAGGTGGAACTGCCAATCGCAGGTTATTTCAAACTGCCTGCAAGAGAAATGGAGATGATCTAAGTACAGCCAGCAAGGCATGATCTGTAAGAAATGGGTAGCCTTTAAACTAATTAGGACATCTGAAGAAAAAAACAACTTTGGCAGGACAAGGCAGCAGTGCAATGTGAGCTGGCAGCTTTCAGAAACTGAGCTCTTTGGCATTTTTCACCCGAAACTGAAAGGTTATTTCTCCATTTTCCATGTCTGCAAATTTTACTTGGGTTTTTAAGTCAGACTGTGGGTGCTGTTTTTAGATCATCTTCATGATACATTTGATAACATGCAAAAGAGACCCACATTCCAATAATAACTGTTTGGCTTCATCTGCAATAATTATAGGATAATATATAGTTTTGCCAGTGCAGTGAATAAACACCCTTTACCTAATACACTGGTAAAAGCATATGCTAAGATTGTGATGGAAGCATTTTTGCCTGCTCAGTTGCCTGATCAGAACAAAGATTTAATACATTTGTTTTTAAAGGCTTTCCTGAGTACATGGAAACCTTAATAAGACCACGGGAGGGCAGCAACGTCAAAGTGAATCGTTCACCATCACAGTTCTGGAATTTAGTGAAAACCCAAACCCACGAAGACTTCAGCAAAGATATAGAAAGAAAAAAATAAAATAATAATTTCCTGCTACCCAGATGTAAATAGGCAAAACAGTGCAATTATTGCAGTGCAATAAAGATAAAACTGCAGTGTCATTTCCCTTTCCAACATCTAAACAATGCCACCTGAAAGCTGCATGATTTGTCCTGTTTTCAGAAAACGCTAAAAACATCTAAATATATTTGGAGTCCTGATGCATTCTGAACCCTATGGATTTGCAGGTTTTTTTAAATCAATAGATAGCCCAAGACTATTTTGTGTATCTTTATATATATATATAAAAATATAATTATGTGTACATTTGAAATATGTATAGATACCTATGTCCAAATGAATCCATATTGTTGCATTAATATAATGGGGGTGGCACATTCAGCAACATTTTTAACTTTCATTTTTAAGAAATTTCAAAAAACCATTTCAAATATTAAGAGAGTAGAATCATTTTAGTGTGTCCTCCCTCTGTAAGGAAGTCCACTGACATTAGTGAAGATTTTGAGGTTGACATGAAGAGAAATGCATGAACTTTTCTGCAAGCTGTTTTGATTTAGTGAAAGGGTACTACTGTAACTCCAATATTTACACATTTAAGGAATAGATATTGACAATAATTTAGGATTATACTTAGTCAAACTCGGCTGTCCTTTTTTTAAAAAAATCTATAAAGAAATACACTGGCTGACTTACAGGCCCAGGTCATAACATCCGTCTATATTTTTAAAAAACATGAGCAAGGTAAATAAAAATGCTATAGAGCTTGCTATTTTTGTAAACAGTGTAAGGTACAGTTCCACTCTGCCATGTAGCTATGTACATATTGCCTCTTCCTTGATACTGAGCTCCTTGATTGCATTCCAATTACATCTGGCTGTTTCATATACAAATAGGTTCTGTTACTGTCAGTCTTAGAAAGCTAACAAGCAGAAAGAAGGAACGGTGACAAAGAAGATGATATATAGGAAATTATTCCTAACTTTTATAGTACTTATGTGGAAATGTGAATACATATGTGAATTAAACAGCTTCACAATTGTAACAGTGGCATTTGGTTTTCTGAGTTTACATAAGTAAATGATGATGGTGTAACAATGGAGATCTAATGAAATATATACAAGGGTCATATGGGAAACAATTGTGTATCGCTCTGGACCAGTGTTCAAGCCCTCCCTTCCGATCTTGCATTTTGACTACTGGGCAGATGGATCTTACCTTCAATTCCAGACTTCACAGTGGGTTTCTGTACTGCAGCTGGAAAAAAAATCCAGCTTCTAAAGTGAGGTGATCTGCTTGGCAAGTTACTGAAAGACAGTAAAGATGAAAGTACAGAAAGCTTTTTCCACAGGCAGTTTTCATGTACATCTATATACTATTTTAAACAAAAACATCTGCTTTACAGCCACTACTCTAAGGCTTTCTTAAGGCCCGGGAACAAATTATTTAAAAAATGCTGGATTTTATTAACATTCCAGTTAGCAAACAGATGTTATAATCAATTGTATTAGCACATGACAAGAAAAGTTGGAATTCTGATATGGAAACACTTCAAAATGTTAATGCTCTAACCTACTTTTAAAGGCAAGGTCCCACCTACTTGCCTGAACAGAAACAAAGCTTTGAAGCTTTTCTATGGGAAAACACAGGTACCTTGTTCTGCCCTTGTCAGATGTCAGATTTCTCTCACTTGCCTTAACCTTTGGAAGAGGATATTGAAGATTTGCCAAGCTTTCCTTTGGGCAAGTTTCCCTTTTTTCACAGGGAAACTAAAAGCACAGCAGTGCCTCCGAGTCGAATTTGGTGCCTTATTCCAAACACAGATTTTGATGAGCTGACGAACTACAGCTTATGACACCGTGTAGTCACAAGCCCATATGCCACATGCCTACAAACACCAGTTTTTCAACCACCCCCATGGCTGCCCGAGGGCTTGCACCCCAAGATGCTTATCTGCTCACGGAACAACATGCGTTGGTGAATTATAATCATTTTTGCAATGATTATTTTCCATGAAGACCATCAGAGGGCAGCAGCATTGCCCACATCCACCTCCGACCCCTGCAAACCCCCTTTACAAGAACCCCGAGAGAGCCCAACAATCCTGGTAGGGATGGAGAAGCCCTGAGGCCCACAGTCTAGATCCTTCACTAAGCAAGAGGAGGGGGGAAAAAAAAAAAGGAAAAAAAGGAGGCAGGGCAAGCAGAAAGTGCTACACCAGGACGGTTTCTAAGAAAAATATCACCCACTTCAGCAGGAGGCTGTTGTTAGCAACCGGAGTACACAGCCAGGCAGGCAGAGGAGGAAGATGGATGGTTCCTCAGGCCACGATGATGATGAATTATCCCATCTTCCAGCCCTGTCTCCTCGTGTGGCAGCTGGGGAAGAGGGAGAGGATTCGCCTCCTTCCCTCAGCGGCCAAACTCCCGGCCTGCACTGCAGCCTGACAGCAGCTGAGGAACAAGCCAGGCCTCCCGCAAAGCCCAAACCCCCTCAGGAGTTCCCAGTCAACATTTTATTGCGTTTCTCACTAATTCACACAGCTGTGCTGCTTTACGAGAGCACAAAAAGCACCCATGGTGAGAGAGAGGCAGGGCAGAAACCGGGTGGGGGCTCACAGGCTGCTGCCCTCAGCCCTCCCGTTACTGGTGCAACGGCGCGGACATGGCGGCGGGGGGCTGTGTGAGGGAGCCCGGGGAGGGGAGTTAGGAAGCCGGGGGGCTGCCCCTCATTATCCCGCTCCAGGGTGGCCTCGGCCGGAGCTCGGCCCCAGGTGCTTCCACTCCGCCCCTTCCCCGGGCCGGCCCTTCCCTCCCTCACGGTCGCTCAGCAACGGCGGCGCGTCCGGGTTAGGGAGGCTGAGGGGGCGGCGGGCGCTGAGGGGACAGAGGAGGCCGAGGGGACCGGGCCTGTCATGGCTGAGCGGAGGCGCTGGTCCGCCGTGCAGGTAAGGCAGCGGGGCTGGGCCGCAGGGGCACAGGCACAGCCCTGCACACAGCCTTACAGGCATGGGCAGCCACGGACACGGACAAACAGATGTCTTTATGCACCCTGGGACACACAGACACTCGCCCTGCACAGAGGCTGCCACATACACCCATCCACCCTGTGCTTGCGTCGCCCTGACACACTCCCCACCCACAGTCCCATACACACACACACACACACAGAGCCCTGTATAAACTGTGGTGCCCGCTGTGTGGATGGAGAACCACGTCTGCCACCCTTACCTGTGCGTATGCATGGCCTTGTGTGTACACACACACACTTATATCCACACCTCGGTGTTCAAGTGTGTCATCTTTTGGGGTCCTTCCCCCTACCTTTCCCAGCCCCTTTCCCCCCACCTTTTCTCCTTCATTTGCTAATTCCGGTCATTTTCACCCATCTCTCCAGAACCCATCTCAGGCCCCAAGCGCTAACATCCTCCTTTTCTTTCCTCAGGACATCTCCCACTTGCTGGCCAGCACTTTTGAGGACCTGTACACTGGAGATGTTATTGGGGAGGACATAGAGAGAAACTGGATCAAGTCCCGAGGAGGAGACAATGTTTATCATGAGAGTTTTACAGAGGAGCTACAGAAGGTAAAAGTCGAAACCAAGTCAGATGCTCTTGAGATCAATATTGATCAGTTTCTCTCGGTGCTGGTCTTGTATGTCTCTGTGCCTCTGCTATATTCTCTCTTTACCTTACATCGATATCTCTTTGAGGCAGGATTTTTTTTTTTGAGTTGTGCTTGTAAAGCACTTACCACACTGGGCAGAGTGATTTAAAATATGTCAGAAGAAGCGAAGTATCACTACTGGGAAATTTTGGAGTTTTAGAAACCTTCCTAGTAACTAGGAGGGAGCATTCACTTTAAATCTAATCTTACGCTACTAGGCAAAATACAGTGCAGTTGCTACTGTCCCACAGAAGATAAAAAAGAGACATTTCTCTTGTCCTGAGAGAGTGTCCTCATCTTTCACACATTTTTCTTGGGTCATGCTTCTTACCCAGCACAAATTAAATGATAGGAATGATGGTGTTTTAGCAGTCCAGTTTATGCTTGTAAAGTAATGTTTTTTTACCAAGCCATCTCTTTACCTCTCAAAGACAAATAGAAAACATTTATCTGCCAGGAGATCTTTAATAATTTGTGACAGCTTAAATTAGACTCATTTCTCTACGTTCACCCGTGCCTGTGACAGCTTCTTGCTGAATACAAGGGCCGATTGAGAGAAGCTGACGTAGTAGAAGAGAACATCATTCAGGCCCAGGATCGAGCAAAAGCTGAAGAAGAAAGAGCCCTAAATGTGCTGAAGGCAGATGCAGGGGAAGATTTCCACAAAATAGGATTGCCATCAGGTGAGGATTCTGGAAATACTGTCTCTCCCAGTACATGCTATGATACCTCTAATGTTTTGCTAAATCACTGGTAGGACTGGTGCTAGACTGGTGCTTTGGTTTGGCTTTACATCCATAGAACAGCTCTGAAGGGTTTTGTGCAGAGATGCAAGTAGGTAACATCTGTTTAACACTGTAAGAAACTAAACGACCAGCTCGTTTTCAAGATAGTAAATTTGCAATGAATGGCTTACCACCTAACTTTATTACAACCATTCATACCTTGCTATATAGCAGCAACAGACAGAGATTGTTTCTGCGATGGCTGCATCACTGGGTTTGAACTGAATTTAGAGTTGTGGAGACGCACATCCAAGTCCTGGGATTAAAATACCAGACTGTTTCTCTATCCAAAAATATTACCTGACAGTGATGAGTTACAAAGACAACATTACTTGGGATTGATCAAGGTAGTGTATCTTAAGGAGCTAAGCTTTTGCCTTTTTTTTTTAATTGTTTTTTTTTGGTTTGTTTTCCTGTTGCAGTGGCATCCTCTTTCAGGTGGATTGTGAATAATGAACTTCTCAGAAAAAATCATTTAACCTGCCCTGATGATTACATCACTGATAAATTACCTGTTACTAGAGCACCAAAAGGTAACTTTTGATGCAGAGAATAATTTAAACTTTTTAGAACACTCTATAAGAATTGAACCATTGGATGATGTAGCAGATCTACGTATATTTTTATAATTTCCTGCCAAAGCAGAGGGGACTCTAGTATTACAAGCATAAAATCCCACTAAAGGGACATTGTCAAAATAAAATCAATAACTTAAAAATTATTGACTTTAAATGTGCTTAGCTATGAAATTTAATGGTGGTCGCACACTTGCATACAGTTCTTTCCATCTGACACAAAACCTATATTAATTGTGACTGCTCTGCCTTTTTTCAATTTCATTAGCACAACTCTGCAACTACATCTTGTATACAGACAAGTGAAGAGGTTACATTAAAGTTGAAACTATTTTCAGTGAAATAAAATCGTATTCTATTTTGGATTTAAAATTTTCCAGTTCTGGAAATATATTGGTTTAATTTGCAAATGAAGATCTTTTGGGAAATGTCAAGACTTCTTTACTTCTTTTACTCATGAGTGAGTGAAGGTCAATCGTTTCAGTATCATTAAAATTAAATTTTTCAGTCAAGTCAAACATTTCAGAGTAATCAATTTAGTCACAAATTCCAAGATTTGGGTTTTTTTTTTTCCATTTTAATTCCAAACAAAGCCAAAAATCTACCATCTCAGAGTTTCCTCGGAGATGGCAATTTTATTAACTATAGGAATGTGGGACTAGATGGTACATCCTGTTTATGTCACTTTTTTGACTGTCATAAGTCCACCTCCTAGATCTGTTTGTAAACTGAACAGGACATTCTAAGTCCTGCTCACTTGAAAATTAACACAGCTTTCTGAGAGTAATATAAAATTCCTTGTGTGTAGCTTGTTTAATTAGTATGTCTAAAAGCTTTCTTATTAAAGCCATAAGCTTCGTTAGTGCAAAATAAATTATAAACACAAATTAAATTCTAGAGGATTTAAAGTGTATTTTTACCATCAACAAAACTAAAATAAATTCATACACCTGTGCTTAGAATAGATGCTTGTAATTCATGCTTTTCTCTTACGGAATTAATTTTTTTTTACTTGAATTGCAGGAAAATCAGAACCTGGCTACGTCAGAGAGACATTTAGTTTTAAACAGCGTGTTTCTTCAGGCTCGCGGGACCAGACGCCTGCAAAGATTGCACACCTCCAGAAGATACCTGGCAGTCTGACAAATGTGTCTTTATGCACATTAACTCTGTCTTCAGTTCCAGATTCTGGCCACCAGACTAAAAAGACCAGTAAGGTACATCTTACAGATTTATTTGTTTTAGGCTGTTAGAACTGTAGGGCCTGTTGCTGTGCCTCTAACTAAGGGTAAATATCAATGCATTATTGATTTTGCTCCAGTACTTTTTTTTTTAATCTGCTAAAAAAGAGAAACACGATATTTCTATATGAATTTTCAATGCTGTATAGCTTTAATTAGACATGTACAGATAGCAATTTTGAGGATGATGAAAAAGGTGTGTTTAATTTTGGTCTTTGTTTTTCAAAGAAAACTAATGCCTCGCAGAAGGCAGCCTGGAAAGTCCATAAGAGCAAAGCAGAGGAAGAAGAAGAGCGTGCTTACCTTGCCAAACTTGAGAAAAGACAGAATTACTTGAAGAACCCCCGCTTTTTCCCACCAAATGCTCTTCATGGAGGCAAATCTCTTGTCATTTCTCAAGAAAAGGTGGAACAAACCATAGCCAGAAGAAAAGCAGAAGATAATAAAGGGTATGCAGTATATACGATTTCTTGATTCTGAGCTGGAGCGTAGAGAGCTTCACTATAGAGTTGCTGTGAATTTGCATGTGGATATTTTGAGCTAAATGTCTGTGTTGTCTCATGGGAAACAAAAGTATGTCTGTGTGACATTTTGGTTTTGCCAAAGGATACATTCTGCAATTTCCCATTTTATCAGTATTTAAAGAACTAGGCAGTAAGATAATGTCTCCTTTTTTTTTTTTTAATCTTTTAGAGATACCTCATTTGTTCCGGTGTTTCTTGCCAATCCACCTATTGTTTTGTTTTCTGATTATGAAGTTGGCCAGGTTTATGAGGTGAGAACTTGCTTCTTTGTAGAGGGTTAGTTCTACCACTGAGAAGCATTACGTCCTACCACGATCTACATACTTCACTCACTTTTGTCTTTGTACAGTTTAACAAAAGTCTGAGTTTCTTCTTTATATTGAATTAATGATCCTTTAGCTTCCTTCAAAATACTTTTTCACACATGGCATTGACCACACTAGCCAGGGAAAACTAAAAGGGACCCTTTTCAGCCTCTGCTTGGTTTTGGTAGTATCTGATTCAGCCTTTATTGAATAAACTGAGACTTTTAGGCTGGTTGTAATGATAAATGAGCTACTACTAGCAGGGTACTATGGAATTGCAAACTTTATAATAAGTGATGATATATGTAAATACAATGGAGTATTTTATTTTCTTTTTGAATGAAGATGACTATAGAGCTGCAAAACATCACTTCAACATGTCATCATGTAAGACTTATCCCCCCCTCTACTTCAGCATTTGCCATTGGGCCAGGTAAGGGTTATTTTTTCTGCCTTTGAGATGTTAACATGTAAGAGACCTAATTTAGCTGCTTGAACAAAGGTTTTCCAGAGACGTTATGTTTGATTCTGCTATCCATAGTGTCCCGGGTAGGACAATACTCCGCTCGGTTCTTTAGAGACTGAAGGCTGTCTTATGTCTCTAGGACCATTCACATGCATCTCATAAGCAGATGCAAATAGTCTAATGTGGGATTCAAGCAGACTGACATTAAAATGTTTGAAGTTAGATCGAAATATATCCATGGAATACCTAGATTGAGCCTTATCTAAAATTTATCTAGGAACAGACATAGTGCCCACTGAAATCAGTAGGGGGAGATGGCAAGAAATAGCATACTTCAATTGGCACGAGGAAGATTAGGTTAGAGGAAAAGTAAGAAAAACATCCTTCTTATATTAGGATAGGCACAGGCATAGAATGCCAAAGGAGGTTGTGATTTCTCAGTCACAGCTTTAGAGGAATATTTAGAAGAAGTTAGGTTCCCCCATGTAAACCCTGTTTTCTTGTGGCAGAGGAAAATGGTAACAACTCTAGGTTTCTCCTCACTCTGTTTTCTGTAATTATGAGAAGCATTTTTCAGACAAAAATCTTTATGTTCAGTGGAAGATGTGGATGTGCAGATTACACTGGCAGGCCTTTTGTGGTCATTCATTTTTATCAGCTTGATTTAGGCAACACATGGGGAGATTTTACAGGCACCTTTCCAGGGGGAGATGTGATCATACATATGCCAGCTTTGGGAGTTTTTCATCTTTTTAATTTCCTGCATTATTTTTTTTTTCCCAAGGAAAATTTCCAGGAAAGGGAGGAATGATTGCTCCTGGGATGACATGCCAGTATACGGTCCAGTTTATTCCTGAATATCTAGGAGATTATGAAGATTGTATATTAGTGGAGACTCAAGTATCAGAACCTTTTTTGATCCCGATCCAAGCTAAAAGACCACCTCCAGTGTTAACATGTCAGTAATGTCTAACTCTTAAGTTTCTCTAAAGTAAAATGGACTTGGTTTTTTTTTCATTTGACTGTCTCCAATTTTGTCACAAAACAAATGTGGACAAACTTGGCAGTGCAGTTTCTACATTTTTTTATCTATCTCATTGTCACTTATATATATTACTTATTAAAATGTAATCCTGTCAAATTCTTCCTCAATTATTTTTGCTTGCCACATCAACCTCATTTTTCTATACTGTGTTAGAGGATTGAGCAGGAGCCACCTTTCTAGGTTTGTGTCTTGTCAATTCCTGAAATACTAACTGTAATTACCAATCCTAAATATTAAGGAATTATGATTTAGTTATAAATATTTGATGCTATTAATTCATATTCATGGAATTTTACATTTATTATATATGGATATGACATCTGCAGGAGTCACCTCTCAAATATCTAGCCTCGACTGTAACAGCCAGGATTACTTTTGCAGAAACTTGCTTTGATTTTTTTGTAAATTCACTTTTTCTGTTATACTGAGCTTTTTAAAAAATCATCTTTTTGTCATCATTCAGGGCAATCTTTAAGTAGGAAGCACCATTAAAAAGTAAGACGAATGTAGAGATATGCACCTCATACTGTTTAACTTTCAAATGGAAAGAGCTTAAGGTGTTTTAGGATGGCAGCACCTGACATATCCAGTAATGTTGTCTTTAACATTGTTAATTAAATAACAGTGTTAACATTTAACATTGCTATTTAACATCTAGCGTTGCCAGCTGCCAGCCTTCAATGTCTGTGTAACCCAGTTTTCTGTTACCCATTGCAGTGCCTCGCATTATAGACTGTGGTTCCTGCATTGTTGGAGGAATAAAAGTAACGATAATTTTGTGCACAAATGAGGGATTTAGCACTGGGAAGTTCTGTATAATGCCAAAGAAAGCCTGGCCACCTTCTAATTTCAGGGTGAGTGATTAGAAGGGAAATACTGGACGTGATATGGTATAGATGGCCTGACATGAACACCTTTAATCAAGTTATGGTAGAGACTCACAGAATAGGTTGGGTTGGAAGGGGCCTTTAAAGCGTATCTAGTCCAACCCCCCTGCCAAGAGCAGGGACATCTCCAACTAGATCAAGTTGGTGAGAGCCCCATCCAATCTGATCTTGAATGTTTCCAGGGATGGGGCATCTACCACCTCCCTGGGCAACCTGGGCGAGTGTTTCCTCATCCTCAGCATGAAAAATTTCTTCCTTATATCTAGCCTAAATCTCCCCTCTTTTAGTTTAAAACTATTACCCCTTGTCCTATAGCAACAGACCCTGCTAAAAAGTCTGTCCCCTGTCTCCCTGGATGTCCCTACCTCCTGCTTGTGCTCCGGCTTGCCTCTGGAAGAAGATATCTTACTCACTGGCGAGGTAAACTCAGGCAAAGATCCAGGAAAGGACAACTGGCTTGAACTTTAATCTTACCCTTAAAGCAAATAGAAATTTAATCAGTTCTAGCATTTCTTGAGCTAATTTTCCCCCCCCTCCCCACCAAAGATATCACTTACTGACCTTGCTGCACCTGTAGACCTCTGAAGTCCACTCCAGTGCTGCTCTGTCTTTAGCTTTCCATCACCAAACAGGGTCTAAGTGAAATGCACAAAGAAGATAAGGTGTGTCTGGTAGATTGGCATTTTACGTGCTGGAGAAGAGGCTAATGGGGCAGCTGATGTCCCAGATTGTCCCCCCCTGGGGTGCTTTACAGTTCCAACTCAAAGGGAGTCACAAGCATGGAGAAACAGACAGAGCTCCTGTGCTCAGGCATAGCTATTCTTCTGTGAACTTGAATATTTGGGCTTCTGTCATTTGTCTTTGGAGACAGCACCTGCTTTCACCAAGGTCATTATAAAGCATGGAACATTTCTTCTAATTAAGCTATGTACATACTTTTGATGTGTGTGGAAAAAAAGTACAGTTAAGAGATAGAACATTGATGTTGTAGTATACTGCCTGTTTTAGATAAGCCTGCATTTTAAAAACAACCACCTGATCAATTCACTTTATTAATCTTTCTTTTTTCTTTTAACACCTTAGGCTGTTGCCACTGTTGGTTTTGTGCTACAAGATCCTTTTGGGGTCTATCCTGCTGTTTTTGAGCTAGCTCCAGGGCAGAGTACAACAGTAGAGGTTAGTACCAACTGCTACAGAAAATATTAGTACTTCACCAAATACGTTAGCAATCAAGATCATTTCAGAAGATCTTGGGTGGACCTTGCAGATTTGGGTTTGTGTGAGCAAAAATACTCAAATCCTTTTGTGCAATTATGCTGGAAGAATGCAGCTCTGGGAGTCTTTCATTGCAACTTGCAGGTCTTGCTTAGCCACTCAGAGACCGGCCAGATTTTCCCCATGCAAAGAATCTTGTTAGAGAAAACAGGAATCTGAGAACACAGGAGTCCTTATTTAACTCCAACTGGAGGGTCAAGTCCAAGAAACTTTTCCTTTCTGAGCTTCCTGGAAAAAAAAAGAGGCATTTTGGGGAAAAAATATTTGGTTGTAGAGCAACAGGTACAAATCCTTCATGTGTGCTGAAAAAAGATCCTGCAGTAGGTGTGCATTACTTGGAACGATGACTGCTTTCTCTGATGTGGGCCACATCTTATTATGGCGTCACTTGTGGGGAGAGGAAGAGCCTGGTGGAGAGTATGGCCAGCCTCCAGCCCTTCCTTTCTCCAGGACCTCCTGGCTGTTGGTAAGAGGAACGGGTCAGGCAGGTGTGGATAAATTGACAAACATTTCTCCTCCTTCCCGTCTCCCCAGGTGCATTGCTTCAGCAGGGCCAGGCACATGTGGGAGGGGAAAAAGGAGATGGATTTAGCATGGGTTGGGTTTGCAGGCCATCATGGATAAGAGGTAGGATAACCATTACACAGCTAAAAGTTTGGCCGCTGAACCGTTTTTGTTGAGGTGGAACTCAGGGAGGGCACACAGCAGCTGCCCTGCTCACGCTGTTGGAGCTTGGCAGGCAGCGGGGACATTGCTCAGTGAGTGACCGAGGAAAGATTGAATTCTGAGGATGCAATTCATCCAACATACCCAGCAGAGCACTCACGTCTCCAGTGACTGCAAAGTCTGGTGACTTCCCAGATACGTACATGTAAGTTTAATGACCCAGAAAACACCTCTTTCTGGCCTGCATTAAGGAAATGTGACACTGTCTGTTTCTTGCAATTTAATTACCAATCACTAGAACTGTCCTTTATTGAATGTTTATGAATTGAAGTTTATTACTTCCTGGAGAGAAATCAGTTACAGACCTTGCTATTTCACTTCTCTTTTTCAGGTAGTGTTTTTCCCTTCTCTTCCAGAAGTCTCACAGCAAACATACACCATTGTTTGTGACAACTGCCAAGTCAATGATGTTACAGTCACAGGTTTGTTTCTGACGCCTTTCAGAGATGTTTCTTACACTGTAGATACTCAAATAATGTGAGTGGTAGTTGACGGTTTGAAGTGATGGTAAGATTTTATGTCGTTGGATTAAGTGCATACTTTGTACCCTGATGGTGTTAAATGCTAAGCTTTTTTATTGTTATTATTACTACTCCATCTCAGTGCATGAAATACAGCAGATTCAGAAAACACTGAGCTCTTAACCCCCTGTAGCCAAAAATCCAAATGTAAAATGTCACCAAGTAGCAGAGAAGAACAACTGTAATCAGGTGCAATTAATTTCTTAGACTTTTGTATCAATAAGATAACACGGCAAACCATAAAACATTTACTTTAACAGAGCAGAAATGCAAATTTGGGGCACATTAGAACCTCTTGGATTAAGGTATTCGGGAGAGACAGGCAGTCTTTGGATTAGCTAATGAAACCAGTTGAAATTCTTGTAAATGTTAGCGCTTGTTCTGTAACGTAATTGTGAGTGCTATAATATTAGGCTTGACTTGTAGTCTATTTAACCACTTTATTACTGGTATTTCCCTTGAAAATTTTTGAATAGTGCATTTCCTACTTATTTTTATTTTAATATACGGCTCAAAACATCTGGGAGCCACATCATCAACCATTGTAAACATTCTGCTCACCTCAGTGAAGTGATGCTGATGTAAATGACCTGAGGTTGTGGCCCTGAAATCCAAATCTCTCAAATTCATGAAGAGAAGATCTCTACTGGTAAATGTTGATGAACAAAGAGCATCAGGAAAATGTTTCACAATTAACACGTTTGGGTTCTGAAACTTGAGGAAACACCAGATATAATCAGTAATGGTGATTGCTGGCATTTGTTGTTAATGAGTAATATGAACAATGTTAATAGCCAGATAGTAAAGAGTAATACCTACTTATTTCTTCAAGGGGTTGGACAGCTGATAGCTCTGGACCTGGTGTTTGTCACAGGGGGAGAAAGTGAACCTGAACCTGGTGAAGCTACTGATATAACAGCACAGCATCTCATACGATTTGACCCTCAAAACCCACACACCAACAAGGAGAAGAAATTGGTTATAAGAAACACTACGTACGTAACTACTGCTAATAGAGTGATGCTCTGCAGTCTGAACCTCCTGGTAGGGACCTCAGTTGTGATACCATCCTCTCTCAAGCTGGAGAAACCTTCTTGTACTTGGGAAACTTTGGGCGGGAGCCTTGCTTCTTTTTGCTCCGATGTTTATTACTAAAGGTTCAAGGATATGCTTGTAAGAGTAGGAACCTATATATATAGATCAAGCGTTATGGCAACCATTAGCCGTACCATTTGGTTCATACACTGCCAAGGTCAGTATATTTGCCTTGGTATAGATAAATCTACAACTGCAAAAGGTTCATAAATATGGATGGTTACAGGAGATATTTAACAGGGTCATTGAGATGCAATTTATCTAACTTTACATATCTAAAGTATATAATTGTGCAGCTGAGCTAAGCACCCTATACTCTTACTTTCATAGTGCAAGGAAATAGATGCTTTTAAGGATGCAATTCTGACTGGAAATATCTCCCACAGAACAAGACATAACACTGGACTCCACTGGATCTCCACTGATTAAAACAGGAGCCCAGTGTAACTAGTTCGTATCAAAACTTTCCAGTGATTCCTACTATTGAGTCCTAATAGATTTAAATATAAACTCTGCTTGATGTCAAAGAAGGTGTCCCGATGTGCAGTTACATTGTACTGAACTTAGTAGAATCTTGATTTTGATCAAAATCCATTGGAAAATAGTAGAAGTACACCAATGTGTTTGACTGCAGGAGTTAGAGGCCACAGACCATCAAACCAGTGAGGAGGTCAGTGCTGGTTTTAGATACATTTGTGTAAATTGCTACTCGCTAGAGTGAATTTCAGTGAGTTTGTTTTGTGGCCCGGAAACCACACACGCATAATGTCAGAACAGAACGCTGTTGGGGTATAGAAGGTGTGATTCAGTGAACTGCATATTGTAAACTGACAAAGGATGTAACTATGCCAATTTCCACATTTTCTATGTATTATAATCACGACAGCAGTCCCTGTGCATCTGGTGTCAGCATTTGTATGGAACAAAGCTGGACAGGCTGAGACTGAACTCCACAGAAACAGGAAAGAGAAAACTCTCTACTGCTATAGAAAGTGATACAAGAAATTGTACGTGTTTGGTTTTCTGTTGTTGATACTCACTGTCAAATTCCAGTGTCCTTCCTCCCCTTAGTAAGGCAAAGTTTTTGAGGTCAGTAGGAGCAAGGTTTTAAAACCCATGAACACGTTCCATGGAATACAATTCGGCTGAAGCAACGCAGTTAAGCAACTTTTCCTGGATTAGGACGAGCATCACAGAGCCATTGCTATAATCTCAGCTGGAGCCCCTGTGTTTCTTGATATGTTAAAGACTGCAGCTTGCACTTGGATTAAATTCAGAACCTTATGCAGATCATCAGCAGTGGTCCAATGCAAACATACTGATATCAGCAGGAATTGTCCTGTTGAACTCAAGATCCTTGAAAAAAGAATTGTAGAGTTTCCAGAAAGTTGCGTTACGTGACAAGTTAAATAAGGCAAGAAAGCGTTAACATATCTTGCTCATTTATATAATTTACTTCTATATATTAGCATGTTCTTTGTACAGTTTATATGCTCTGACTCTGTGCTGCTTTCTCAGCTCTGTAGCTCACAAGGACTGGTAAGTCTAGTCCTTGTAATTTTTAAGGACAGGAATTCTGTACGTGGAAAGAGGAACTGAAATTTTTCTCCCAGTATTCAAAAACGTCTTATTTTTTTAATTATGGCTTTTTGTTGTGTATTGATCTCTTTGCAGCCACGTAGAACTTCCTTTCTACTGGCAGATTATAAAGCCTAATCTGAAACCATTAATACCAGAAGAAACTGCAGACTTTATGAAGCTCCAATACAATCAAGACACAGAGTCAGCCTTCTCCCTAAATCCTGAGGAGGGAGTTTTGCTTCCCCAAGCTGATCATGAGTTTATTCTCACTTACACTCCACAGGAGGTATGGCTTGTAATTCCTTCCTATCTACAAACTCCAGCTGTGTATTTTTATGCAAGTCATAAAATCCTTGCTGTGCAGCTTTCTGAATTATATTTAATTAGTTGGGACTATGCTCTGATAAACAGTGTTCAAAATGTAAAAAGTTACTAAAAGAAAACATGTTTTGACTGCAAAATATGAGGCAGTTCCTGATCTCATGTCATTTTTGGTACTGATTGGACACAATTAATTTAACACTGAATCTGTGGACACATCCTCATCGCTGCAGCTGTGCTGGCTGGTAGAGTTACCGCTCTCACATTACCAGCTCCTCCACAATCTCCTGACCCTTCCCATCTGCTGAGTCAGCTGCTTTGGGGATGTGCCCCGTACCTGCTGCAGCCTTAATGACTTTGGTTAGCAAACAGTGATTATTTAAAATGTGCTTATTGGGGCTAAAATGGGTCCTACGAACAGCTGTGTGGTAAATTAAGGGGGTAGTAGTAGCCTTTGGCAAAGAAATGATGGTGTGTAGCTGTGGGTAAAGAGGGGTGCAACGATGTTAAAATGCAGCTGTACCAGTGACTGTTGTCTTAGTTTCTGCTCTGCTGTCTGTGTAAATAAGGAGCATGAGCTCACTGTATTTAAAGAAACTCTATCCAAAGTAAGCCCAAGAGTGGGAATATCCCATGCTGTGGTGACTGACACACATAGGAGTCACTCAAATAAGTATGGAAGAGAAACTAACTGGGTTTTTAAAATACTTCGATCAGTTAATAGAAAAATATATTGAATTAACATATACCCTTGATACCTCTCTACAAACAAAGCCCTTCAAATTTAAGGCCTTCTTCTATGTTTCTTATTTTTTTTCCCCATTAGAATATAGAAGGTATCCTCTTTTCCCATGACAGAAAAGTAGAGTTTCCTACTCAAAATCAGACTGATGGTCAATTAAGCTAAACACCCTGGAGGAGTTAGAAGAAACTTGAAGTTACTACAGCAGTACTGATCTTAATTTGGGGAGCTTTTGCAGATGCTTGTGTGCAGTATGCAATATACTAGGGAAATAATAACAGACATGTCAAAAATGAGTATTTTTCTTGGAACCACACACCATGAGATCAGAATCTGGCTTAATATTTTGCAATCAAACATGTTTTCTTTTAGTGACTCTTAGAGTTTGAATACTGTTTATCAGAACTCTGATGATGATCGTTCATCCTTTAAATGTAAACTACTTTTTCATCTTTTTTAAATCCTCAACATAACTGATTACTTGACACTAAAATCCTCTTCTTCTTCATCTGTATAGCTGAAGAGTTATCACAGTGTGATTCAGATGGTACTGAGGGACATCCCAGAATCACCTTGGTAAGCTGAGAAACAGTTTTTCCCAGTAAGATGTGTAGCCACATTTTAGCTATGCTATTACTGGGATTCTTCATCCTTCTGGTGATGATGGACTGACAAGTACGAAAGATTTTATCTGCACAACTAATTGTGGTACAAAGAGCATCTCTGTGATCTTCCCTCTTGCCTGCATGCGCCTTAGCCCTAGCTAGGGCTGCATCTCTCTTGGAAAAAGAGTGTTTTGTCATTTTGTCTCTTTATTTCCCAGCTTTCTGCTGAGATTTCCAGCAGGTTTTCCTGTTATTACAGTTTGTCACAGCAGTCTATGACTTACTTCTTCGTGAACACACTGGGACTACTAGAATACATTAAAGAACTACTGTAACTTTTCTAGTTTGAATTGTTCCCAGCCTGAGCTAACTGCACACGAGCAGTCTGTAGTTCAGAAACTTTTGATGATTTTCAATTTTGATCTTGCAATTAGAAGATGGGATCCAGTTTAAATGCCAATTTAAGATGCTTAATGCTTCTACCGTATTTCCTCCCAAAGTTTAGTAAAAGAGGGGATGCTTCAAAACATCGCAGCATACAAAGCAGAGGATGCAATAGCACTGGAAATAGAAGTTAAAGGATCAACAGAACCATTTCATCTTCTTCTGGAACCATACGCCATCGTCATTCCTGGAGAAAACTTTATTGGTGTAAACGTCAGAAAATCATTTAAGGTTTGTTTGCTTTTGATTTCATTGTTATCGTGTGCTTTGTGTCACTAGATGTCATAGGTGTTATTAGAAGATATCAGACCATTGATGTTATTTTAGGTTTTTTTAAATATTGTTGAAGGAGACTGTGACTCCAGGAGGGTCTGTACTGAATTTCCCTCGCAAGCCTCCTTAGCCCTATGCTCCAGGCAGCAGCCTTTGTTCTTTTTCCATCTCTCAAGTTTGACACCACAAGGTTTTACCCTTCTAAATGTTTTCCTGGGTCACAAACCTGTTGCTTATCACTTGGTCACTCCTCTGGTGTAAAAGTTTTCCAGCTGGGACGAATAGCCAAGGGATAATTAAATTACTTCATAACAGAAGCACTGTTTGTGCAAAGGACTACAGCAAGCACAGAAGAGCTACAGAAATCACATATACTGCATCTTACTAGACCTTATTCTTTCCTGCAGGTTCTGATAATTTCAATTTGACCATAATGGGACAGAGTCCTCCTGCAGTTGTCCACTCAGCGTCCTCTTCACTGTAGATCAGGATCCTTTTGATCTTAGTCACGTTTGGGGAAAAATATGCCTGTTAACAAGAGCCAGGCAGGAAGCCATTTCCCTGTTAATGATCTTTCCCTTTTTTTCTTAAAGATACTGCTAAATCAGCATTTAGTTTTATGCTTTCTCTTCCTAGAAGTTCTTTTTCAGCTTAAGACATCCACTTCGTACTTCGCAGTAATCCAGTAGAGCTACAGGTGTGGTATAGGTAATTAAGACCTTTACTGATAATATAATAACGTTACTCACAGTTTCCAATTGTTTTTATTAGTCTTAAAAATATAAGAATTTGAACTGTGCTTAGAGATAATTGTGCTTCAGAGAACAAAGTTATTTGCTGTAATTAAGAAATAATGGTCTGAATAGATCTGAAGAGCAGGCCAAAGATTTCAAGAGCCCTCACAAAGAGATCCTTTGGCAAAAAGATGGATTTGAATTTTGAGCTCTGAAGGTTTGTAACATTTTTGAAAAATGGAGGGAAAGCGTAAAAGGCTTCAAATATGGTAGAGTTCTTGAAAAGAATGGCCAGTGAATTTTCTTTAAGTTTAAAAAACCACCTTCAGTAGTGTGAAGCCAGCCACTGAGTTCACCTAAATATAGTGCTTTCAGCGTAAATCTCCACACCTGAGCTACCTGTTCTGAATTTCCCTTGAGTCCTTGGAGATCTGGCTGGCAGCACCCTGGGGGTAATTCATCTCATCCCACAGGCTAAAATAGGTCAGAGGAATTGCTCCCAGCACTGTCTAATTGGCTCAATTGTCAGAAAAGAGAATACCTATGACATGAGGTCAGATGTAGAGCTTTTACCTATTTTGCAAACATCTGAAATCTTGTGAATCCTACTTCTTCTTGTCCTTGTTTTACACCACAGAGGAGAAAGGAAAGGGAGGACACAATATTATCATGAAAGTAACAGTAATTATTGCATGGCATTGGGTTAGTTCTGTTCTAGTCAGAGGTTAGATGAAGCTCCGTGCCTTTCCTCTCTTACCAGGCGCAGTTTATTTCAAGATTCAGGCTGTTGTTGCTAGATTTGAGGTACATTAGTAGGTCGTAATGTTGAGTGGTGATATGGTTAGAGTTTGCAAAGGATGTGATGTAAGACTTTCAATGCCAAGTTTGCAGTGCATCGGCACTCTCAGCAAATTGCCTTGTTGCTGTGAAAGCTTAAAATGCATTAATTGTCTCGTTGATTTTAATTGTTTTAGATGTGGAATAACAGCAAATCACCTATCAAGTACACGTGGGAGAAAATCATGGCCTGTGACATCATGGAAGTTGAACCTCATACTGGCGTCATAGGTAAATTTTCTGTGACTTGCAAGCATCAGTTAATGAGAGAAATATTTAAATTGATATGAGTGGAAGAAAAAAGTGACAGAGTGCTGTAACACAACCTGCAAAACAACGCCTGATCCCCAGCCCACTGCAGCCAGCAGGAGCTTTGATAACAGGCTTCCTCCAGGTGGATTCTTTGCAAAAGGGTGAGATGGGACCCTGAATTTTTCTTTTCTAGATATGAATAAATGCTGTGAATTCGAACTGTTAATTACTGGAAGCAAACCTGGGTGTGTGAGCCGTAACCTGCAGTGTAAAATTGAACACTGTCCAGAGCCGGTTGTGCTGCACGTTGAGGCTGCTTTTAAGGTAAGGACGAGTTCAGAGCTGTGGGATGATCAGCTGTGGGGCCTGGCCGTTGTCCGTATCAAGCTTTTTGCCTCTCAAAAGCATGACAAATCTAAAGCAGTTACAAACAGGAGGTATTTTTGCTCTGTAGTAACTATCGAGACAATGTTGATACTCCCATGACAAGAAGAATCTTCCTGCATTACACTCCTGCATTTGCTTTCTGCTGTTTTCTGTGAAATTGAATGTTAATCTTAGCTAATGTATGCTTCTTAATTAGGCAGGTTTGGCAGAAATATCCATTCTGACATCTGTTTTGTTGTGTCCTAGGGTCCCCTTCTTTGTATTGATGTTCCATCACTCCAGTTAGGTTTGACTAAGCAGGGTGAGAGCGTGTTAAGAACCCTTGAGATTAAAAATCTGTGTCAGCTGCCAGCACAATGGAGAATGCAAGAAAGCCAGGTTTGTCTGGCTGAAAGGAATGAAGAGGTAGGTCACTGCTAGAGCTGGCTATGCTCCCTCTTTAGCTATTTCTTCCTTACGCTTAGGAGTTGTAATATTCATTCCAGATATCAAAAGTTCTAATTTCTGTGACTTCTTATAAAAATGGTTCTGCACGGTTCCATAAGTGCTCAGGTTCTTTTGAGTTTAAATGCATCTTTGGAATTTTTCTCTATTTCCATTTATTACAAATCCCCTGCCAGCCTGACCCAGAGACATGGAATATTTCCTCTGTGACAGGAAATAGATCCACTGCTTCTGGTACAAATAAGAGAGAAAGACATTATCGGAACCGAGGTTGCTAAACACTCCTCCCACACACCCACATCAGCATCTTGGACAAGAATCTCAGCACCTACTGAACTGGGCCTTTTTGCTTTAAATGGTAGCTTTGAAACACACAGGTGTGTCCCAAAATAACTTGTTACCACAATGAATACTGAAAGTGTTGTTTAGTATTATCTAAACGGTGATGTGTCAAATGCAGTCTATTCCAGTCTTTGACTTCAGAGCTCATTCCAGCATTTCATGTGAAATAACCAAAGCAGCCTGGAGTTAATACTGGTGGCAAAGAATTGTGCGGGAGCTGCTGTCTGCAGGCCCCCCCATATTCCTAAAATTAAAAAAAAAAAAAAGGCAAAATACTTGCTTTGATTATTTATGGCACACAGTGGACTTTGTACCTAGATTTCTCCTTACTGTTGTGCATTAAAGGGAAGGGAGGAAATCCGGACTCCGGGGTAAGTGCTTTTAGTAGTAATGAAAGGCCAAATCCTGCCTCTAGGCCTCTTTACGTAATTGCCTATGCAAGGAATTGAGTTGTTTCATGGCAAAATTTGTTTAAATGCTGTTCAGGTGTTCTGGTTTTCTGGACAGATGGTCAGTTTTGCAAAGGAGAGAGGAGTTGTTAAGCAGGAACTTTCCATTCACCACCAGGAGATGGAATCCTGAGAGAATTTGTACTGTATCCCCATGAGTTCTTGAGTTCTGTCGTCTTTTCCTTGTATCATGTAGATATCTCGCCAACTTTGGGTGAAAGTTGGTGGCAGAAAGAAGAGATTTACGACTGGTGGTTATGGCAGCCTTGCGAAACAGTTGTGTGTGTTTGTGTTGTCTGTACCTTTTCCCTCAGAACACTTATAATTACAAGTGCCTGATTAGGGATAGGGGTGCCCTGGAGGAGACCCTGTCCTCACAGTCCTCAAGCCTTTACTTCTCACTGTGATTCCTTCATCCCCTGCCATTCAGAATAATTCCCAGAACACCAGAGAGATTTTAGACTTAATCTCTTGAATTTGTCATCCCAAAGCCCATTCATATCCCGGTGAAGATCCTTGATCAAGTGCTCCATTCCTCCTGCATGAGGGCTACCCCTTTCCTTTCCTGAACCTCTCCAGCCCCCACCCCACACTGGTGCTCTTTCTCATTCCACTCCTCCAGCCCTCCTTTCTCAACCTTCTGCCTAAGAATCTCCCCAGTTTGTGGCACCTTGCACAGCTGCTGCTCAGCTCCTCCACTTGGGAGGAGACACTGCTGCTGCTGCTGAGTGCTGCTCCTTCACGTTCCCCCTCACTCCAAGCACAGGCATCTACATTGTGCCCTTGGCTGTGAAAACCCTTTAAGAGTTAAGTCATTGCCTTTTTATTAGCTGTCCCCATAGAAGTTCTGCCTCCTCCTCTAGCCAGGTTTTCACAAAGTTAGCATTGTGCTTACTGAAATCAACCCAGGTGGGACTCCAGAGGCAGGGAGAAAAGACATGTCTGAGGAAAAACTTAGGTACATGCAAGTCCTAATCAGGTTGTATGGCTGCAGCATTTTTCACTTGCTTTGCAGGTGTCAAAGAAATTTCTGTTTGTCCTCTCCTCTTCTAGGTATCTCCCTTTACCTTTCAACCATCTGCTGGAGAAATACCTCCTTTGGGGACATGCAGTGTGTCAGTTCAGTTCACATCGTTGCTGTGCCAGCGTCTCCAGACAGTATTAGAACTAGAGGTAGAAAATGGAGAAGGAAGGTAAGGGGGAAAAAATGGCATCTGCTTTGGGTTTTTTCCTGAAATTCACGTGTGATTTTCACTGTAGGTAGTTTTATCTCCTAAACCAAAAATATGTAGCAGGAACTCAGAGTGGGGTTGTGTAACCTATCAATGAACTATCCGATCACTAATATTGCTAAATAAACATAATCATCATTCTTTCCAGCGTGCTGTTCTATGTCGAGCACATTTCATTAACCATAACAATGGACCATCTGTGTGTTTATTTCCAGTCGTCTTCCTGTTTTTGTTGAAGTTCAGACCCCCCAAGCGTGCCTGATATCTAGTCATCTAGTATTCACTGAAATTTATACCGGAGTTCCTGCCAAAGCAACCAGCAAACTTTTTAACCAGACACTGCTGCCAGCAAAATACTTCTGGGGAAAGGTAAATGCACTTCTAATGGATGAAGAATACAGCAGGGATGGAAATTGTAATTTCTATCAAAACAGAAACTACTCTTAAAAGCTTTTCTGATGTATCCTTTGACTAGTAATTTCTGTTTACTGGCTTATGAGAGACTTCAACTTGGGACCAGCCTTGAAAAGATTATCTACCACTTAATATGAATACGCTCTTACTGTCTGTGGATCATCCTTGGGAGAACGGGTGGGCAGGGATGTGAGGGGAGATGGGACATAAGCTACCAGAGTATTAAACAAAGTACCAGGGCAGTTTAGGGTTTGCATTTAATTCAGCAGAGCAAAGAAACAATGGTGCTTTTGAATCACATCTAAATTTTCCTTAAATTTTACCTTCTGGGTGGGATTCAGCTTACAGATTAGGACTCCTAAATTTAATGTCAGTATGTAAGCTATGGCCTGAACTCTCTTTTCAGTCGATGGAAATCCGAACAGGAACTCAGACACTAGAATATATATGTCTAGTGTGGTTGTAGGTGCTGTAGAGTGTTCTTCCTCGCCTCCGGGTGTCACTCACGAAGCGTGGTCTCTTGTAAGTCCTGTCACACCAGCCAGCCACGCTTGTGTGGCATGGCTGCGCTATGTACCTGTGTTTAGGCAACTGAATTCGGTGCCATCTGAGATGTCCTTAGTACCCAAGACATCCTAAATGAGCATATGGATGATGTAGGACCTTTGGGAAAGCGTTTTGGAACAGCTGGAGCCTGGGAGGGAGATCCACAGCATTTTACATGGAATCTGATGTTCCTCTGTGAGCAACCAAGCTGAATCCCTGGATTCGTGCCACGTGCATTTAGTCAATTAAGGGAGGTGCCAACACCAGGAGTGTCTCTGCAGGCCACCTCTGTAGTCGCTGGAGAGAGAGATGGCACCTATAGGATCCTGCTCCAGTATCAGATAGGGTGACTTAACCTTGGAAAAGCTTGTGACTGTGAAAGGGACAGCAGTGACTCTGCTGCCAGCCCAGATGCCTCAGTTGGGCACCTGAAGTCATTTGGAATAAATCTAACATAAGGATCTTCTTGACCATGGGGGAACTGTAACGCAAGCCTCATCTCAACAAACTCTTATGTGTTGCTACCTGAAAGTGTCCTAGCCCTTCGAATAACTGTGTTTTTGTAGTCCTTTTTGATCTGAAGAGAAAAATCTGAAGGAATCGGTGTTAATGAATTAAGATTGTTAACTGAATGTCTGTCCTTTCTGTTTGGCAGCTCATTGGAAGTCAGGCAACGTTCTGCTCCGCCGTGGTCTCCCCAGCCAGCGGCACCTTAGGGCCTAATGAAGAAAAAGAATTCTGCATAGAGCTGTCAGCTAGCATTGTGGTAAGTTTAAAAATTGATGCAATTTTATCAAAACAGCACCACTGGCATTCTCATCTCACATCCATCTGGCAAAAGGAAGGATTTTTATATACAAAACATAATGCTTTTTTTTTTTTTTCAGTACAATATCTCTGAAATTACTTTGCTTTAGAGGTAACCATGGTTGAAGGCAAGAATTAGATCAGTCCACATGGTGTGCAATTTTCTACTCTGCCTCTTTGTTTCCCAACTGTTGTTTTCTTTCTTTCTGTTCATTTACTCTTAATGCCTATCACTTTTCTGAGAGGATAAAGATGCTCACTTTGGATTATCCCAAATGAAATGTAGCAGACTGGCTCATGTAGTATATGTTTGGTTTGCTGAACGCAACTGGGCTCATGACCTTTTGATATTTGAAAACTTAAAAGGGGTTGATAGGACTGAGAGCCTGCAAAATAGGGCACAGACTGCAGACTTAAACTTCAGAAATTCAGCCGTAGACTTTATAGGGGCATTCAAACAGCTGATTTAATGCAACTAAATAAAGGAGCTTCCTATAGGTGTGGTGTGTTACTTCCTCTTACTGTCACTGGAGGCCTCAGTTTCATTTATTCATTTAAAAGTAGGTGTTCAGTACTATCAGAGATGCCCTACAAGATCTCAAATACCCATGTATGTCTGGCATATGTGGCACAGAATACCAGTAAACTTGAGCTTTCTTCATGGAAAGCTGGAAGCTCAAAAGGACACGCTGGGCACCTGAAAGGGCACTTTTGCATGTGGCTGAGGAACTGAATGCCATCTGAGTCACCTACAGGCAAGGTTGTCCGGACTGTAGGTGACCTAAATGCCCAAGTACCACAAATGAATCAGTGGAGATTTAGAGTTTGGAGTCCACCTTTATAGATTAACTCAAGGGCTGTATAGACAGTTAAGTTTAGAAGTCTGAATCTGGAGCTGAATCCCAGTCTATTATTTTATGCAGGATGCACCGATTCATGTATGGATAAGCCAAAAAAAGAAGAGCAGTGTTAAACTAGCCAGAGTACTCATGTAACTGGGCCACATAATTAATCCTACAAGTCCTGATTTAAACCCAGGTAGAAGTGAAACCTTAGTTTTGGATGATTATTTAAGCATGACTAGAAGTGATCAATGCTTAGAGCTTCAACACTTGCAGTATAAGTGTGTCAAAAATCCCTAATGGGGCAGTTCTAGGCTTATAGACTGGTGCAGATACAAAGCCAAGAAGCAGCCACAAATGTTTACTTTGGTACTTGCCTTCTAGACAAATCTGATGCTGGCAGAAAATGCACTTAAAGCAATTCAGTAAAACTTTTCACAATTCTATTGTAGTTCTGGTTTTAATGCAGTGGAGTTTATGCATGTTTTTGTAAATAAATTTTGTAATGAGGCTGCCTTTCCTCTCTGTTTGCTTCATTCACAAAGAAACTTGACACTTCTCCTTTCAGGGTGAGCTGAAAGACCTTGCCCTTCACTGTAGCATAGAAGACATGATTGAGCCCCTCTTTCTGAGCATTTCTGGAGAAGTGAAAGGACTGCATATCACCTACTCGGTACCTTGTGACAGTGAAGTTGCCAGGTAAATCAAGGGTTTACCCCTGAACTGGACAATTACTTTTTCACAAAACAAAAATACAATAGTTGGGGGGGAAACACTTATCCATGTAAACTTCATTTCCCCTCCTGCTGTAGGCAGCAGGACAATAAAATGTGCTGGAACAATTCACTGAAGGTGCCTGTGTGAAGAAAACGTACTGGGTTTACACCCTGTCCAAATTCAGCATCCTGATAAGCCCAAGAGAAGAGCAATACTCCATTCCCACTGTTGTTCAGCTGAAACAAATTCAATTAACAACTATGAATTCATTAATTCATGCAAAATAAATTGATGTCAAGTTATTGTACATTAGTGAAACTCGTGTTCACGTGTTGTGGCTGTTCTCCCTTGTGCTCCTGGCACTTGTAACCTGCCAGTGGCCTTGACACTTCCGTGCATAGAGAGCATGAGAAGTTAACCTTTCTCCCTGGTAACCAAACCATGGGACCTCGTCAGGCCCTCACATGTTTGTAAGTAACAACTATGTTCTGGAATGACAAAAATTTGCAAATTCAACTCTTAGACGTAAATTTAGAATTATAGAATTATACCCAACATCCTGTATTTTGGATCACTAAGTTTTGTTGTTGCACCATGAGACATGATGTTAAAGATGGTTAATGTCTTTTGGAATATGCTTGCCTTCAAATACTTTTATAGAAGTAAAAATGGCTTTAATTTGATAGGTTAGCATGTTGTACAGGATAAATATTCTACCCAAAATAAATCTGTATGTGGACAGGAGTGAAAAAAATGAAAAGTAGTAGATGCTGATGCCAAAGATAATAGGCTGCATGGTCCTTTTACTCTGGTCATCACAACCACATTGCGTATTGCACATTTTAAAATCTACTGAAATTACCTATGGCGTAAGAAAATGAGACTGATGTTTTAATAGTAATGTGACTTTTTCTGGCAGTGATGAAAGACAAATGTTACAAAGCCCATGTGATCTTCTTTTGGACTTCGGATCTGAAGTTGCTTTCAAAGACACCGTAAAGCGTCAGTTAATTCTTACCAATCACACTGGAATCAGCGCTCCCTTCAAACTAGAAGCTGAGTATTTTACAGGCTCTTCACTTACTCCAGAACAAGGAATCTGCCTGTAAGTCTTGCTTTTTTTCATAATGACTCAAATACTAATTTAGGTCTGGGTTAAATCTGAAAGCAGGACGGAGTGCTGTTGCCTCAGTCATGAGATATGCTTTCTGCAGTGCTCTGGTGGTTTGTGTTTTTTTTAAGATCTTACTCTGACTGGTGGTAATGAGAGGGGTAACCTCAGAGCTGTGGAGCACCTCTCCTGTGCAGACAGGCTGAGAGAGTTGAGGTTGTTCAGCCTGGAGAAGGGAAGGCTCCAGGGAGAGCCCCTTCCAGCACCTAAAGGGGGCCTAAGGAAAGATGGGGAGGGACTCTTAATCAGGGATTGTAGCGACAGGATGAGGGATAACAATTTTAAACTGAAAATGGGAAGATTTAGGTTAAATATTAGGAAGAAATTTTTCACTATGAGGGTGGTGAGACGCTGACATAGGTTGTCTGGAGAAGCTGTGGATGCCTCATCCCTGGAGGTGTTCAAGACCAGGCTGGATGGGGCTTTGAGCCAACCTGGTCTGGTGGGAGGTGTCCCTGCCCATGGCAGGGGGGTTGGAACTCGATGATCTTTAAGGTCCCTTCCAACCTAAACTATTCTATGATTTTATGATTTGATGAATGAAACATCCTGCTGAGGTTTGCTGCAGAAACAGGTCGCTTGTAATGCAAGGACAGAAGATTTAGCTTGTGTAAGTGGCAAAACGCCATTGCTGCCAATGAACATAAGCTGGTTTACACCGACCAAGGCTCTGTTGTGTCAGATTGTACGCAGAGTCTTACAGCTCTCAAGCTGATTGACTCCTAAGGACGTGACTTTCAAAAAATGCTTTATAGGCAGTCCTTCTTTGAGTTATAGTGGCAAGTAATTTAGGAGTCAGATAGAGCTGTTATTTTAGGAGAGTCTGCTTGTTTCACAGAGACTTCATTGTGAGTTTTTTGTATTTTTTTCAAGCTCCTCGAGCCACCTGGTGAAAAGAAAAGGGCCCATCTCAAAACATGCAGCCAGAAGAGCACAGTCAGGTATGAGAATAGCTGTTAATCCCCGCAGTGGAGAGAAGGCAAAAGCCAGCTGACTACCGTATTCAGCATTAAATGTGCCAGTCAGGCACATCACTTCATTCTTGGAGTATCTGACTACGTCTAAACTGTTAAATGGCTAATTCCTCAGTTCGTTCCTGAGTTTGAAAGCCCACATTGCATAAGCATTAGATCAATCTCTCTCTTCCCCCAATACTTCTTTCTCTCTCCTCCACTTCTTTCTCATTCTCTTTCCTCTTCTTTTTCTCGAAAGCAACAGTCTGTACCAAATATGGGTGGTTCTGGTGCTCATTCACTCCCAGTATCACTCCTAACATACAGTATAGATGACAGGCATAATATTTGGCTATTTCCCTCCGACACAGTCTTCCAACACCATTGCAGCAGGGTTTTCTCCCTCAAACCCTTTTATATACCCTCCCCGCTGTGGAAAGCTACAGCACAGCCCATCCATCATTTCTGATGCATTGTACTGAAAAATAATATTTGGAGCCACACGAGACCCAGAGAGGGAGGAGATGGGAGCAAAATGCATGGATGTGTCTCCTGTATCCAAAATAAAACTTGGACATACTGGTACCTTGCCATAGTGTTTGGTATGTGTTACAAAGACAGAGCTTTTCAGCTGTTGAATAGTACTTAAGTTTGGAAAAATGCTGTTCTGACAGATTCCATGCAAGCTTTTTGATTTAGAAGGCGAAGTGACTCAGAATGTGGAAAGGCTTTGCTCTTTGTAATTCATTCTTTGTGTTGAAGAGCACACAGAGGTAAACAGGCAGCTGCTAATAGGAAGATAACCAGTTAGCACAAATTCCAGCTTATTTTTCTCAAACTGAGGGTGTGTTTTCATGTGGCCAATTAGTGCCTTGCATATCCCAAAGAGTCCTGGATCAGGTTGTTGGAAGGAAGCCCCTCTATGAAATAATCTCTGCAAGAACTAACTCTCAAAAAACAGATTAAGACCCACTGCAGAAGAGAACTTGAGTAAAGTGGTATAAATGTGGGTTGTGTAAATGATCCCAGGTGTTTTTGAAGCCAGAGAGGTTAGGTTGATTAAGACCAGCTAAAAATATGGTTCTATATGTTCTTTGAAAGACTAACTTTGTTCCGTTTCCTCAAAATGCACGAAATGCTTCTTTGCTGTGCTCCTTCAGAGTTTGCAGCAGTGCTGCTGTCTCATGGGAAGGGAGTAGCTTTCCATATACAACCTTCCACGGGAACCCTGAAAGCCTTCCAGCAGCTAATCATAGAAATAACAGCTTACAACGACATGTGGGGAGAGTACTGGGATGATCTCGTCTGTGAGGTAGGTGGGGCTTCGCTTTCAAGTGCAGTATTGCTACGGCAGATTTTACACCAATTCTATTTTCCAGATTCCTTTCTGTTAAAAATACATTTTCGTGAGAACTTCTGTAAAAAATCAGCACAGATCTTGCTATACTGCTGCCTCCGACGGCATGTAAGGACCGATTGTTTGCTCTTACACTGTGGGGTTTAGTTTTGGGGTTACGTGTTTGTCACCTGGAAGGTTTTCATGTGCTGACTGGAGCAGTTTTGATCTATAAAATCAGTTTGGTGGCTGGCCAGTGCACTGCTCTGCTCCATCAAAACAATATATTGTGTTGTATGGGAAAGCCACAGGGAAGCTCATGAATGTATGAGGTATCGCATTCTCCTGCTGAGAAGAGCTTTTGTTAGTATATGAATTAGCTGCTGTCAAAAGAAACCAGTCAAACATATTTGAAAATCCAATCAGTTTTCAAAGCACAATTTTGTAACCTCGAGAACTAAAGTTTCATCTTGATTCTAATAGCAAAAATTCACTCTTTTAATAGGTGGGAGACTTACAACCTAAATTAATTCCTATGCAAATGACTGTGAAAGGCTGTCCAATCTTCCTGCAGATGACGGGACCACAAACAGAGCAAGCCATAATCAGGTACAGCCCAAAATGCTATCAAAGAAGCCAGACAATTAAATACCATTGGACTGTAGCCAACATACATACTTGTTCCCATCCTTTTATGATATAATGAAATATTATGTACTGTCAAGGTACAGCATCTGCTTCTGTAACACCAATACATTTGTCTCTGCCAGCATAATTAGAAAAGACTCATAGAATCATAGAATGGTTTGGGTTGGAAGGGACCTTAGAGATCATCGAGTTCCAATCCCCTGCCATGGGCAGGGACACCTCCCACCAGACCAGGTTGCTCAAAGCCCCATCCAGCCTGGCCTTGAACCCCTCCAGGGATGGGGCACCCACAGCTTCTCTGGGCAACCTGTTCCAGTGCCTCACCACCCTCACAGCAAAGAATTTCTTCCTAATATCTAATCTAAATCTCCCCTCTTTCAGTTTAAAACTGACATCGTGTGTCATACTGCAGCCAAGCGCTTTTGCAGGGGTAGCTCTGTAATGGGGCATAGAAAACGGATATAGCTATCCACCATAAAAAAACCTTATGCATCTGGAAATCTGTGTCTGACAGGGGTCTCTACTGCTCTGTAGGCATCTGCTGCTGCTGCAGAGCCTTTCACAAAAACTGACTTCACATGTTTACCCTGCAACTCCTGAGACAATTAAGAAAACTAGAAAAAAAGAGGCTGATTAAATGAAGCACTATTGCACTTCACACTGTAGGCCATGCTCTACCTGATGGCCACACTTAACAGGCTGCCACTGCAGCCAGATATGTTTCCCCTTTTAACCAAATCTTTAACAGAAAATCATTTCAGACATTCACTTTTTTCCTGCACGTACTGACAGCAAGTTTTTCCTCCCCCAGGTTTGGCACTCACGTCTCCGGAGGGTGTCCTGTTTTCCGGAGGGTCCGGCTCAACAATCCCACTCCCTTTGGTAAGACTGACTTTTGTACAGCAAACGTTGACACTCGCGTTGCATTCCTTATAATAATAAAAATAGAATCCATTAACATGTTAATTAGCGGACGTTCTTGTTTCCTTATGAGGACATTCTCTGTCAAAATAACAACAGTGTGTAAGAGAGTATCTAAGCTGTTTCCTAAGGTGGTTAGTACAGAACAATAGTACATATTGCCGCGTCTGTATGCGCACAGTAATCTTTCTCATTATGGATTTACTGCCACGAATATTAGTTTGCTTTCTGCAAACAGCAAAGCATATACTCCAGCCAGAGTATAGTAGAATATAGGTAATCGACTCAAAGAGTTGTTACTATGAAACAGCACATCCTGTCCGAATGTGTCTGGGTATTCTTTTATTGAAATGCTGGGAATTCAGGGGTTTCCCCCTTGGTTTTGTGCATCTCCCAGCATCAGCCCCAGTCAGTCAGATACACCACCTGCTTCTTAGGGGCAGCATCTCACTCTTCCTTGTTTAGTCTTTTTGTCTGTTGAGTGAGATTTTAAGCTCTTCAGAGCAAAGATTAATCACCTCTTCTTTTTTTTTTTTTTATTATTTTTATTAAATGCCACCAAACACAGTTGCTTAACAATCACAATGTTAATGTTAATAAAAGTAAAGTTAATAAAAGTATAGGCCCTAGAGAGCAGACAAGTTATAATAAGGGCATGGTCTTAACTCGTTTTAGTTTACTGCAAACATGTAAAGCTTGAGATGTGCTTTAATACAAATTCAGCTTCTAGAGACAAATTTATTCCTTGATATTCTGGTTCTCCGGTACCAACTAGGGCGTGAGTCCTCTCAATGGCCTCTCAAGGAGTTGTCCTTTCTCCTTATTAATTCAGACATCCGTCTGGACTGGGAAATCTACAACCTGGAGGAAGACGATAAAACACTGGTGGACCTGTTGATGTTCTTTGGAGACCCTTTTCCTCGTAAGGACATGGATGAAAATGAGACTGAATCAGTTGGTAGCAGCTCGGAGTCAGAGATCGTGTTAAAGTTGGATCAAACTGCCATTCCCCACGGAAGCATTTATCCAGCTTCGCAAACCCCAGATGAGGTCAGCTGTTGGTCTGTTTTTTATCCCGCTGCTGAGATACATGATGGGTTTCTTGGCACGAAAGGTTCAAAACAATAACACGCAATATAACTTGTAACTAAGAGCTGGATTGTTAAAAGAAATGTCAGTTCCTCTCACAGTCACAGAAGCAGTGCAGGGGTAGATGGTATTGATATCAGCAATCAGTTTCCAGAACGAGGTATAAGCTCTTCAGTTTTTCCTTTTCTGGAAGAAGCTGATCAGATACTTTTGAAAATACTGTCATTGACAAACTAATGGCATTTTTACGTTAAAGTGTTAAAATAACTGAAACTCCTCTATTTGAGTCTACTTCTCATGGGTGCTTTGTGGTGTCCACGTGTGCTGCAGTCAGGGAGCAGAATTTCCTGCAAAGTTCAAATTGCAGCTAATGTTTAGGAGGTATTTATCCCAATAGCAAACTTAGATTAGTTACTCTGTTAGAATATGGTAACACCAATTTACACATGAATTTTGGTCATAATATGGCAATTTACTGTCTTGAAGAGCTGGGACTGACAGGGAGAAGGTATCACATGGGATATCTATATTTCTCCATCAAAAGCTTTACAGACAAGGTATTAAAATCACCTTTTCTCTGTTTCAGCTCGGAAGGCATAGTTGTTTTGAATACACCTCTAAACTTTCTTGTGCAACAAGGGGAAGTTATTGCCCTAGAGCGCTGGTTTGTGTGATGGGTCAGAGATGCTACAGTTGAGCGCTTCTCTTGGCAGAACGAGACCCAAGCATGCGCTTTTCCCAACGGGTTCAGGAGCAGTTTCGGGAGAGCAAACCTATGCATGAAAAAAATTCACATACAGGACACATCCGCCTGTCAAATTTTCGTGCCAGAAAGAAAGCAACCAAAGCTGGCCGCAGTTCCTGAGCAGTGCAGCAGTTCCCTGTTGGCTTCACTCGCATTCCTCCTTTGCTGTGTAACCGTTTTAACCATTCCCTGCCCTCATGTCCCCGCAGCCTTCAGGCACCGACAGCAAAGAGGAGGAAATCGTCACTCCAGAACCTACAACACGGAAGATTGTCTCTGTACTTCTGCGACCTCACGAAGGGGTTCCTGCAGACAACCCCTACTGCATTACTCCGAGACAGATAGTAAGCTTTTACCTTTTCTTTGTGCTTAGATTTAGCCTATTTTCTGCAGGACAGAGGAGACGGAGGAGGAAGCATTGGTTTGGGGTAGAGAATACTAAAGAGTAAAAAAAGTAGGCTGGGAAGCTGTGGGATGTTGAAGATGACCATAAGAATAGTTTGCAAAGTCAGCAGAAAAAAGGAAGTGTCTTACCTACGTTTGAGCAGTTCACTGATGACTGGAATTCAGTTTTCAGTTGTATTTGGCTCTCTAGAGCTGCATCTCTGGTCTTCTCACTTGGGTTGCCCTGGTGAAATGCACAGCATTAGGCAGGAGGCATCCAGCCTGGAGCTTTGGGAGCACATTATTTAACCAGGGTAGGTTTGCTGAGTAGATGTGGTGGAGTTGGAAAGCAGGCTGCTGGGAAAGGAGTGCTCTGAAGAGAACTTTCTGGATAAACAGTTGTAACCCACAGTACTTCAAAAGTAACTGGTGCAAACAGGGGCCACGGAGTCACAATTCTTTAGGAATAAGATAAAGCAAGGACAGCACTGGAAAGATCTAATTATGAGTGACAGGTTGACCAAAACATCGGTGTGTCAGTTTTGATTCTTAAGTTTTGTGCTAAAAGGTTTCGGTACAAGTTTGAATGAGCTGAAGATTACATAAAAGAAATGTCAGAAATGGCATCTCAAAGCAATGAAGCCTCCAGTCAGCTCCAGGGTGAGCGAGGCTGAGAGAGCTCAGCCAAACCAGCACTGCTTTGGGGAGGCAGCCTCTGCTGGGTGTAACCGGCAGCGGTTTCGGCCCACGTGGAACAGAGGGGATGCCTGTGGAGCCAGTCAGGTGTTCCTCTGCTGAAATCTTCTCCATGTTCCTGCTGTGACTCCAGGAAGGTCTGTTGGCTCAGGTGTTGTGCAGCACAGCTCCATGGCTGAGCAACTAAGTTCTCTATGACCACAGTGCAGAAATATTGCAGTGTTGTGGGAAGGACAGAGCTTTAGAGCTTACCAGCTCTGCTCTGGCCCTGCTGGACATTAGGCAGAGCCTTCTTATGCTCCTCACCACTCTGAGCAGAGGACCGCGGTGCAAGGAGAGCTGGGCCAGTGCTGCTTCTACAGAGCTTAGGTCCAGCGAGACCAAATGCCTCACCCTGTGAACACACAAAATCAGGGAGTTTGCGTCTGCACTAGCTTGAGAGCAGTACGTACCTCATGGCCCCTGAGCTTACAAGCTCAGCTAGATGTGAATTGGCTCTGCGGGGAGGTAGCAAAGCTTTTTCTGCAGCAATAGCAGGATTTAATCATAACCTGCCTGTGTTTCTGCAGCAATAGCAGGATTTAACCATAATGTGCACAATTCACCTCAAGAAAGCCCAATCCATTTAACCTGTAAATCACAGAAAATCCACTATAGCTGGCTACTGCAGTTGATTACAATCCCTGCTGTCATGTAAAATAAATAGCTAAGAGTAAGCTTATCTGCAAAATACTCTTTAATTCACACCTGCAACTCTTCAAAAAAACGTTTCTTGCATCTGTGAGTGCTGTCTGTTGTGGGAGAATCGTGTGAGTTAGCCGGGGAGCAAGAGTGGTCAGAACTGGGTATTTTTAAAAACAAACAGGTACGTATCTCTGTTTGGGTACTGAGGGAGCTGGGCTGTGACCGAGCTTACCCTCTGTTGATGCCCAAGTGTGGCTACGCTGATATTTGCAGCTGAAATAAGTCAGTTCTGTGGTCACATGTTGTCGTTTTAGCGCAGGCCTGAGCGTAGCCCATCCCCGGGAGATTTCACGCTGCTTGTGCAACTCGAGGAGGCTTGTGCAAGCCCAGGCAGCTCCCTGCGCTGCTCAAACAGTTGTCTCTCGGCTGCAGGTGGTTCCAGGAGGTGGCAGCATCTCCGTTTGCATTTCCTTCACCCCCAGCGTCCTGCCAGAGGCCGTGCCTGAAGTGCGGTGTGAAGGGTTTCTGCTGGGTTTCATGAGCCTGGACGACGAGGTAACTGATTGTCACAGCAAGTCTAAAGACGATTAGACAATAATCGTTTCCCTTCCTGTAATTTATGTGCAAGCTGCTGTGTACCTGGGCAGGCTGTGTAAACAGTCCTGTTCCTGCTGCCCTGTACGTCCTTCCTTAATGAGGGTTGTTCATTTGATGCATCTGTCTTTTAGCTGGGAAGCGTTCTGGGCTGGGAATGCCACCGTCTTCTGACATTGTCTGGAGCAGCAGAGCCCAGACAAAAGCCCAGGGTTTGAAACGCTGTCACAACATCAGGTTTTATTGATAACAGCAGTTAACAATGGGACTGAGACTCGGGACTGCTGAGTTCTGTTCCTGGCTCTGCATCCACCTTCCGGTGTGAATTTTCACAGCCTGTCTCTCCTCCGGGAAACTTCCTCTTCACCAACTGCAACTGCAGCTAATAGGAGGCTTGAATGGTGTTTTATGAATTGCTCTGCGCTTCTCTGACATAAATCATTGCAAAGGTGCAAAGTTGAATGAATGAATGTTAATGGAATATTTAGTAAAAACTTCCTTAATGTTCCTGACTCCTGAAGGAAGAAACACCTGGGTCTGTATTAACCGCAGCCCTTCACAGTTCAACTGCTGCTTTGCTTTTGCTGTTCCTTCCGCGTTGCCATGGTCTCTTACAAACAGGCAAATTGTCAAGCAGAATCCCCTTTTTGGCCAAGCAGCCTCTCAGGCTAAAAGTGGGGTTTCAGGTTTTAGTGCTGTCCTTTTATACATCATTTCTGTTTCCATTTCGTCGTCAGCTTGCAAAGGCTGTGCCTCGCAAAGTGCATCGGGGACAGGGCTATGCAGCTCCCCCCTTACGGATCGAGGTGGAAGCCTTCGTCAGGCGGGCGCTGTGAGTATCCCCCACAGGCAGGGCCACTGACCCCACAGGTCAGTCCCTCCCGCCGGGAAGGGCTCTCACCCGCTCCCGTTCTTCACGCTCAGGTTAAAAGTAGACATGGATCACGACGGAGGAATGGTGTTTTATTCAACGGCAAGCGATCTCCTACCAGATCAGCCTCTGTTAAGAGTAAGTATTTCCCCACCTGATGGATTCAGCTGGTTTCTGCTACTGTAAGAATTCAGAGCTGTGTGCACGTGGTTTTTAAAACCCCTCTTTATCACCAGTAGCATCGTGTTGCCATTTTCTATCCAGTACGTATGGAGATAGGTAAAACAAAAGGACTACAAGTACTTATTAGCCAGGAATAAGTGAAGCTGAGCTCAGACAATGCCCATTTTACACGTCTTTCTTTCTCTTTGTAGAGGAGTTTGTAGAGGAGAAATAAGTACTTATTTTCAGGACATAAAGGCCTGATAGCAGCATGAGTCACTTAAAGCTGTGCAGTCAGTTTCTGTGACCCTTGACATTCAGAGACTTTTTTTAAACTTTATTACATTATTTGTATTTTGGTTTTTTACTCAAGACATTTTGAATAACACAAGTAGGAAATACAGGGTTGCTTTGGGGTAAAGTCCTTCAAGATCCCTGATGGCGCTGAACGACCAGAGACAGACGAGCACAAACCTCTCAAGGGAGTTAAAACTGACGAGTTTTGAATCATTTCTCCACCAGGTTTTGACAGATTCGGTAATGACTCAGAGCTTGAAACTCATCAATTGCACTAAGGTTCCTCTGTACTTCAGGCTCCTTCTGTCTACGCCCTTCAGCCTGTCCACCACAGATCCCCAAAAGAACACAAAAACAACCCACAGCAAGAAGGAGGAAAACGAAGAGCAACCGCAACTTGTACTTTACCCGCAGCAAAACATGCTGGTAGGCTCAAAAATAATAATCCTCTGCCAGAATAGATAGTTTAGTAATTGGTGTGTTAGTGTGGTCCAGAGGAACCACAAGAAAAACACGACCCCTACAGAAATGTCCCCATTTCAGGGGAAATAGTGGTACATTAGCAAATGCTAATTACTGCTGTTTATCCTGCTGTATTGCGGGTACAGAATATTTTTCTACAGCGCCCCCGATGCGCTTGTCTCATCAGCTCTGACCTGATGCAAACTCCTGCAGAAAAACCTGAGGTTTTTGGAGCTCACCTAAATTTACAGCCATATATGTACTGGGGAAATGGAAAGATTCCCAAAGACTGCAGTCCCTCGTTTCCTTAAATTAGAAGCAGGCAGTGCAAGCGGAGAAAATTGGGGTTGGTTTGGGTGTACCAGAGACGTTAAAGGAAACAAAATCCTGGAGTCAGGAATTAGCTAGGGTGCAAAGAATGAATAACATTTGCATTTTTGAAGTGTGCTCCTCATTTTTCAGTGTTCATTTTGACAAGAGACACACGTCTTGATTCTGCGTGTGCAGGAAGAAAGAAGACTTGTATTTTTTTAAGGCAGCCTTGGGAATATGGTGTTTGTAACCTTGGGAATTTAGAGCCTTTGTCTGGCGAGAGACTGTTTCTCCCCCGTGGTTCAGAGATCAGCTCTTCACCTTTACGCTCCATCTCTGTGTACTGGATTTATAGGAAATGGCTGTGTGTTTTCTTTAATTATAAGGCTTTGTTCCAGTGGGAATTTGGACGCTGGCATGACACCTTTTGGGTTCCAGTGGGAAAATGTGTGCCTGGGCCTTTGAGCGGTGTTTACTTTGGATTTCCTGCACACGCCGCCTTCGTATGTGATGGTCATCCGAATTCCTCTCCCCACAGGTGAAAGTGTCATTCCACACCACTCTGGAGTTACTTACGTATCACCATCTGCCAGATACCCAGCTGCTTCCTGGATTCCAAGTGCTCCACTCTGAGAACGGAGAGAGAAAGCTGAAATTTGATCAAAATCTGGTCATCGAATACAGTAACTGCACTACCCAGGTAAGCTCAGAAGGGCCCTGGGCCCTGAGAAAGGTGTATGTTGTATCAGTGCCTCTGACTCCGAAGGGATGTGCCTTAGGAATCGCTCGGCTTCACAATGCAGCCACCTCTGGAGTAAATTGCTCATCCAGTTGAAGTGAACACCCAGGGATTTGCAGATGGTGGCTCTCTGCTGAGACTGGAGGGGACCTCGGCTGGACAGAGGGGGTTTGGGGCAGCAGCCTGGTGCTGGTAGCCCAGCCCTTTGCTCAGCCTGGACGATACAGCTCAGTCCAAGGGCGGCCCAGTGGGCAGCCTGACTCTCCACGTCCTTCCCAGACACGGGGTCAGGACTGTCCCAGCGAAGGTGCCAGCCACCGAGTCATCAAGCGTTGCCTCCTGCGGTACCCAAGTCTAACTCGGGTGGTGTGGTCACAGCCCACGCACCTTTAGAGACTGATCTCTTCCAGATGGAAAGCTGTAAACCCCCCCAAGTCCTCAGTGGTTCCAGTACTGCAGGCATTTATTTGTTTTCATACCAGTTATTTCTGAGGAGGGATCTGTGCAAGATCCGAGCACCGTATCCGAGATACGGTCACTTTAATAATAACCTTGGGCAATCTGCACAAACCGAATGACTCACAGTGGGCCATATACAGTCCTGAGGGACGAGGAGATGCTGTAATGTCTGCATCTCCACGGAAAACCCTAATAACAAATCAGAACGTTCACTCCATGTTACTTCATTAAGACCACAGCGTCTGGTTTGAAAACCTATCCCAAAACAGTCAAACAAGCACTAAGTTAATTCACCCAAATTGAATGGGGAATTGACTCCATTACAAAAGAGCACGGAACAGCTAAGTGCTTGAGGTCAGAATGATCCAACTGTAGCAGGTATTATTAAAACCCTACAAAAATAACGTGGGTTTTCTTCTCCTTTCCCCTTCCTGTGTTTTGCAGCTGGTCCCAGTGACTGCGTACCTCACCGTTCCCGTTCTGGAGCTCTCTTGCGACACACTGGATTTCAAGACCTGCTTTGTTGCACAGACCAAGACTGAACACGTCTTCCTGTGGAACAGGAGCGGCTGCAGAAGTTACTGGACTGCTTTGCTGGGTATTCTGGGTTTGCAGTTGGATTTCCTTGTTATATAGTTTCACTACTCAGTGTTTTTCTATAGTAAGACTGCACTCACTCACTCAATATATAGCCAATATATGATCACGTTGGCTGCCAACATCAGGCCTGCTTCTCTTCTTAATTATGTGGGCTTTTTTTTGCTTCTTTTTTTGGACATCAGTGTATCTCTACTGATTTCAGCAGTTACCCCAAGTATAACCAGAAGATTGAATCACAGCCCTCACAGGTAGTGGACGTGCTTTGTGTATTTATTATACGATCCTAAGAGGCAACAAGAAGCAGCAGTTCCTCATGAGCTCGGTTTGAGCTTGTGCTTTATGACATTAACAGCAGATAGATTTCAAAGCAAAGAAGATCAGGGCCTTATTAATTAGACGTGGGAGCCACTGATTGCCCCCCTTGATTAGAGGATGGAAAGAGGAACCGGCCACGTGCCCAGAAAGCCTCTGAGAGCATGAGACATAATTTATTAGTTGGCTGGTAACAAGGAGGCGCGTTGTTTTGAGCTCTACGTGTTGTACAAACTAATACAAAGGATCTTGTATTGCTTTGTTTGATATTTCCCCCTTCGCTGCAGATGAAAAGGAAAGGCATAACGATCTGGAAGTGTTTTCTGTCTCTCCTGCTAATGGCGTTTTGGAGGCGCGAGAAGGGGACCCGCCTACCAAGGAGATCTTGCAGATCAGCTTTACTGCAAGGTACAGTTGACAGGACTCAAATCGTGCTGTTATTCCCTGTCAAGCCCAGACTTAATGGTGCGAGCAGTCCCTTGTGTGACCCGGCTGCTCACTCTGCTTCTAACACTTGCCAGTCCTGGGCTTCCAGCTGGTACCTTTTCCATGTAACCACGGTCCCTACGCTGCTCCCTTGTACAGGACTCCTTTTGGAATTGGCACCCTTTAGATTTACCAGATTTTAGATTTACCCACTCAAAATGATGCTGTTCCCACAGTTGGCGTGACAACACCACCCATGTACCACCGCTTCAAATCCCTTTCTTTGGGGCAATGTCTTCAACAGAGGACAGATCTCTGGCCTGTGAACCAGACACCGATACAACAGTCGATGCCTTTCTGCATCCAGCACTTCATTAGGACAGAGAGAGGAATGTGGCCGGAGCAGTCCAGAATTCCAGTAAAGCATCCGTTTGTCATGCAGGAAAGCACAATCTCAGGGATCTTTCATTATTGTTTATGTGGCTTCTCTCTAAAGTAACTGTTTGAAGTCCTGTACGTCCCTATGTGCATTCAGAGTTCCTCTTGGTGAAGCAAAAGGAGTAAAACGTTATTCCGGTGCAGTGACAGAATTTGTTTTAACCCCTGCTTAACATGGTGCAATGCTCAGTGCGACAGTCGTGTTGATGTTTGATGAGAGAGAAAACCAAACCAACCAAACAAAAAATCCCCAATGTATTTTTCTTGCCTCTAGTCCAAATGTTTTCTACACAACAAAGATAATGTGAGCTCCAGGCTCAGCTGACAGCAAAGAACAGGAGAAAGTAGATGAAAATTACTTTTTTGTCCTGTAAACTTCTGATATTTTCCGAATTATGTTCACGGTCATCTTACCATAACCTTCTGTCAAGGCTAGACATTAGTTGTGAATGGAAGAGGCAATGACCCGAAGCCTTTAATATCTTTTCTCTAATTAGGGAGATGCAACTCTTTTAGGAAAATTCAGCTTCCACTACAAAGTATTTTCTTGGAAGTTATCATCACATGGTGGCAAAAAGTTTCAGACAAGTCCATCCCAGCGATTTCAGTGAAGGCCGAGCACTGCTGACAGGGAAGGGTCCAACTACAGCCACCACGTTACTGTCCAGCTTCAGAACATGCCTGGAGACCTCAGTGGCTGGAGCCACTCAAACCTCAGTGGGACAAGGCCTGGAGCAGTTCTCCAGGGATGTGGTGGGCCAGAGCCCTCCCCAGGCTCCCGACTGCCTCCATTTTTCTGGAGTGCTCGTGAATATGCCCGAAGCACTTCTTTTTGTCTGACAGGTACACTAATTGGTGTGCCTGAAAGTACCAGAAAATAATGATGTTGCTGTGTAGCAGCCAGCTCAGCTCTTCAGCTCCAGAGGAAGAACTCCCAGCACAGCGGAGCGCAGGTCTCAGCCTGGCATTAGTAAATAATGATATGCAAGGTGTGAGGTGATTTTAATAATTCAGGACCCTAAATCAGTGGTTTTCCTGCAGGGGAATTTTGTATGAGACAGAAACAAAAATAAAAGCTGTCTGCCAGAACAGGCTCTTGCCCCAGGGCTTTACAAGAAGCTGTCTCTTCAACGCAGAGAAGTCCTTCAGGTGAAGAGCCCCACGAGCGCTGGGTACCGTTAGCCTGAGGCGAGTGACGCTGGAAGAATTCCACTTGGCACAAGGGATACCGACGCTTGCTGTAAACTTTCTGATGTTCATTTACCACCTGCACTCCCGTGACTGCCCCTTCTCTGAGGGGAGGTGACAGAAACTTTGCCATTTCAAACTCCATCCGTCCCAGGGAGGAGTTTTCACCTCAGGGCAGCACAGGCTCCCAGACACTCGCCCCCAGCAGAGCTTCGGTTTATTTATTTAACTAAAATGGAATTTTGCAAGTAGGAGGACGCTCGAGTTCTTCTTTCAAACACAAAGTTAATAATCCAGTCTTTCCTTCGGGTACAGACTGGACCGGTCTTTTCACACATCCCCTGTGGGACCGAGGGAGGTGACACCATGAAGTGAGCTATTGTCACCCGCAGGCTCAACGCTGATGTCAGAGCCCAGTGCTCGTGACTCGGAGCGACTGATGTCTCAGGGCACCATGCTCCCCTTTTTCCTCATCTCATCCTTAACCACAGAATTGCATCAAGCTGTAACTGAACTGTCTTTTCCCTGCATTTTAGGAGCAACGTTGAATATGAAATGATGGTGACCGTCACCGGGATGCTGGGAGAGAAGCCCTGCAAACTACAGATCAGGGGACGCGGAACGTACGATGGAAAGTATGAAGACCTGTATTTAATTTAAGCAAAACGACGTGGGACATGGCAAGGTAACGCGCTGGATGCAGATGTGCCATCAGTCCAGCCTGTATTTTCATCTACTTTAGTTGTTTTCACATGGATTGGAATTTTAGCAGAATGAAATTTTAAATTATGAGGAAAAAACCCTCATACTTTAAAGAAAATAGTTATAATCTCATTCTGTGCTATTTTATTGCCGTGATAAGCTCACCCTTACCCACAGAACTGGGCTCTGCAAAATAATGGGGTCTCTATTATGAAGCAGCTGATGGTACCAGTGAGGTCAAACCCCTCTGCGCAGCCCAGCCTGCCTCAAACTACAGTTAAAGACCCTTCGTACCTTAAACAGCAGCTTTAGTTTTGCCTTGTTTATTTCTCTGACATTAAAATGGACATTGACACATAATAAAAGCAAGAATTACTGCACGGGCCAGCCTTCCCCTGGCTGCATTCTCAGTGCCGGAGATGAAAAAGGGAAGAGCCAACTTTCCCTGGACTCCTTGGAAAACTCCCAGCCTGGATGTTTCATCGCACTCCGGTATGAGAACATCCCCTTCGGCTACAGAGGGAGGAACCTGCTGCCTTTTAATTCTTTCCCCCCACATGGTTCTCATTTACTCACACTTCTCTTTAGCTAAAGTAATACTAAAAACATTTAAAGGTCACTGAAATTCCCACTTCTGAGCCTGTTCGGTTTCCCGCTCCCATCACATAAAAGGGTTTTGTTGAAGGCAGAGGAGGGGGCTTCAATCCACACCCGAGAACAAAAGCTGCCTCGTAGCCACTTTCTGCGCTCAGTTTATACACAGGAACCTCGCTGTGAAAAAAGGACCCTCAAAAAGATGCCCCCTCTAAGTAATTGATTCTTTTTTTTGCTCTAAAACACAGCAGCTGCCATTGCTGAGTGAGCCAGGCTCCAGGAATGTGGGAATATAAAATCTCTCTCTCCAGCTAGCGACGACCTTCAGCTAATAATCATCATCAAAAGAATACAAATATATTGCAAGAACCCAATTTGTATTATTAAGTGCAAAACCAAGAGCCAGCCCAAAGAACTTCAGTCCGTGTTACGCATTTAAACTCTTCTAACACGTCAAGGATGCTGAGTCCATTTGATGGTAACGATGACGATGAGCACATTTCTTTTTCAAGCCGTTAGCTCTGAGCTTCAGTGATCTGACGATTCCTTGTAAGATGAAGAACAGATAAAGGAGAACTTTACAGGATAAAACATGTATTTTGCTGCTGTTCATGTAGTGCTGGCAGTAAGAGTAATGCTGAAATCTGATTTATGTCAGGTAAGTAAAGATTATTAAGCATAAGCTTGTTCTTCTAAGTTAGAGTCACACAAGCTGATAATTAGAAACGCGTTACAAAAGATGGAATGGCCACGGTCAAATTCCTGGCTTCTATAAATCATCAAAACCTTTCTCTTCAGGCACCTCAACGGTTTGTTTGCTCCCGAGTCAATTACTTTCTAGTCCTTCCACACTCCCCCTCTGGAGGCTCCTGAGCAGCTTGGGTAGAAGTAGAAAGTTACAGCACATCCCCCAGCGCAGGGACAAGTTAAGACACCGCCGATTTACGGCTTGGATGAGACAGAGAGAGTTGTGAAGGTGTTTAGTCTTTGCACGCCTTTCAGAACAAGCTCTTCTAGACCTCCTACAAGGTGGTGAAATCTTTTAAGGAAATTCTGGAAAAGCTTTTTCACGTGCACTGTGGATTTCATTTTGAGCAACCGCTTTAGACAATTTGTCGTACAAAAATACTGTACCGTGAACTGCTTCTCGCTGAGAACAGTCACAGAACAAAGGGATTGATTAGATTAGAAATACTCATTCGTCACCACCACACAAGGGCCTGTGGTTGAACTTCAGCTGAGCTCATTTCTCTTTCCTATCGGGATGCTTTTTAACCCTGAAGCAAATGCCTGTTTTTGCATTTTTCCTACCTGCTTTATCGATCTGTGCGATTTATTCTGCTTCCCAATTTGTGCCTATAATTTGTAGATCTAGTAACGAATCCCTGAAGGGGGTTGATTTCACAGTGCAAATCATTTGCTATGGCTTAGCCAAGGCTGCTGGAGTTTAGTTCCCTGGGTACTCGAACACGGCCGCAGCGCCCATGCCCGTTCCGATGCACATGGACACAACCCCGTACGCCCTGAAACAAAAGAACACATGGAATTCAGAGAAAGAAAGATCAGGTCTAGATCATCTGGGGGGAAAAGAGTAAATCTGAGCTACACTCTGCTCTCCTGTATGTCATCAAGAGATTCCAACCCTGGAGCAGGTGCTGGTGCCCTGGAGGGTGTTTGCAGAGCGCATGGGGACAGGTTCCTCTGCCTGCTTTCTGCACCAGGAGCAACTGGGAGGGCTGGGACTGAAGTGTTGCAGCGCAGCCTTGCAGAGCCACCAGCTCTGGCTGCTGAATTGCTGCTCTAACGCTGCATGGTAGAGATGTCTACTCCAGGTGTCTACTGCACCACCACGGACCAGGAGAAACTCCAGTGATGGGCAGCAAGACATTACGCAGTTCTCTGTAAAGAGAACCACCAGGAACTCGTGTTCACAGCTAGCAAAGGGATGGAGAAAGCTTAGCCCAAGGTGGTGGTTACTTCTGAGCCTAAGTTCCTCACGTACACGTAAGGCATTAAGGCTAACACCGTTCCTCAGTGCTCACCTTCTCCCTCTGCGCTTCAATTCATTGAGCAAAGTGACAACTTGACGAGCACCAGTACAGCCCAGTGGGTGCCCCAGTGCTATTGCTCCTCCCAAGGGGTTGACCTTCTCCATGGGAATGCCCAGCTTTTCAACACAGTAGACAGCCTAAAAAGACAGAGGGAATGGTTTCATGGAGATGCTCTCACCCCTGTTAGCTCTCACCTCTCCTGCAACAGAGCTAAGAGGAGCAGAGAGAAGACCGGATCTCATCCACTGATAAAGAGGGGCAGCAAACCATCCCAGGCAGCTCTAGGGGCTTCAAAAGATTTGCGCTCAAAATGAATGTGGCTTGAACTATGTTTGTTGTTACACAAACTCCACATCATTGTGTCGGCTGTTGTTAAAGGATTAAACAGTACTCGGAGCCCTGACTCCAGCTGGAGCGCGTTTCCCAGTGGAAAGGAGCGGAACCCCCGGCAAATCCGAAGCAGGGGAAGGGAGCTGAACCTGCCATCTGACGGGCAGCTCCCGGGTTTTGTACTGAAGTTTCTACCTTTCACCAAGGACCTCCGCTTTGGCGAGCGCAACGCACTGACACCGCCCAGTGACAAATTACAGCCCTTGTGAAGCAGAAGTTTTGCAAGTTGGTACAAGGATACGATAGCAAAGATTAAATTCTTATTCAGTGGACATGTTTTTCTGTGGTTTTTTTCCCCCCAATACTAAGCTTATAAGCAATGCCCCTCTCATTTTTATTTGACAGAAAGAGAAAATAGTCTGTGCATGTTATTAACATCGCCTGAAGATGTAATATGTGGAACAAGTCCAAATCTTAATTTGGAGACGAAGCTGAAATACACTCAGTTACCAAGGAATGTAGCAATGCAAAGAGGAAGGTCGCTCACCTGGCTTGCAAAGGCTTCATTAATTTCATATATATCGATGTCATTCAGAGTCAGACCTATGGTTCAGAAAATCAGGATTTAAAAGGAGGTATTTTTCCCTTACGACTACATCAAAGAGAGTAATTCACTTAAACACTCCCTTTATGAAGTTCTATTTAGTTCTAACTTTATTTAGTCCTACTCCACTAATGACAGTAAGAGGGTGACCATGGCTCCCTGTGAGGTATCTACACCTGTATGCACATTTATGTACATTAATGTCTAAGCACCATAAAATGTCACAGTCCATGGTGCTGTGTCACTGAGTTCAGGTTTCCTTAGATTAAATGTGATTTATTTGCAGAGGGATTAAAGATCGAAGGGTATTTCGACACTGAAAGATAAAACTATAGGTGAGCACGTGGCCACAGCGAGGACAGGCTGACACACCACCAACCATCTGCTAGAAAAGCTATTTAACCCCATGAGTATGATAAGGATCTCTTTTAAGGTTTTGAATTTAAGCTCACTGTTCATAGCACATGCTAGAAAAATATAATCTCGATTTTCAGTCCAGAGAGTCTGCTTTGCCTCCCGCCCGACGCTGCGCCGAGGGCGAGCGGTCCTTACCTGCCTTCTCCACGGCGACGGGGATGGCGTAGGCTGGTCCTATGCCCATAACGTCGGGTGGGACCCCAACCACAGCGAAGGACCTGAGCACCCCCAGGACCGGGAGCCCCAGTTGTGCTGCTTTTGAGCGTTTTGCCAGGAGAACGGCGGCCGCTCCGTCACTCACCTGGCTGGCGTTACCTGTTGGAAGAGAGCTATTAACATCTGTATTTGCCTGAGCACGTTCTCTTCCAAGGCAGATAATCCACAGGAACAACACGAATTAAGGAGCAGAGCTGACCTGCTGTGGTGCTGCCATCCTCTTTGAAGGCGGGCTTCAGCTTTGCCAAGCCCTCCAGGGTGGTGGAGGGCCTAATCCCTTCGTCTTGGTGCACGGTGACTGTCTTTCGGTTGCCCTGGTTATCTACAACAGTGGTCTTCACCGGAACAATCTCTGTTTTAAACAGTCCCATCTGCTGAGCTTTTGCTGCTCTGTCAAAGGAGAGCATGAAAGGTTGAAATATTCTGGAGGCGAACTGCAAGAGAACGAACGCCAAGGAAAGCAGATAGGAAGAGAATAAACTAAGGTGTGACTTGGTACACAGGTACGTCATCGCCGAGTGGTGGGCAACAGGTGAATACTTATTTCCAGTCACAGGAAGACAAACTTCTTATCTCTATGTCACAGGAAATACATCACAACCTTATGGGCATCTCACCCCAAACCCAGGTCAGAGGATCACACACTTCTGAGCAAGATCCCCATTCTGTTCCCATCAAGACCTCTGGGACTCACTGGCCACCACCCGCCCACAGCACAAAGTTGCACTTGTCCAGTGGTACAGTCACACCACAACTGTAAGAAACTACATGAACCCTGATCTTCAAACATCAATTCTCGAGTTTGAACAGGGCAATGGGGCTAAGCCTCCACATAACGCTAATAATTTCTGACAAGTTAAGGAATGGCTGAAGTTTCACTCACTCCTGGTTTTGTCCTACTAAAGACAAGTTGAGCTTCAGACCCCAGACTTCAGGTGTGATCTTCTGGCATTTAAATGTAACCTTTGAAGCCAAAACAATTGTGATTTACGTTGCACAGTTCAGTGTGACAACGTAGAAGAGTATCACTGAATTTAGCAGTCAAAGTGCGGTGAAGGTAGGGTCTAGTCCCTGAGACAACAGCATTAGCAGAAGGGAACAACCAACAGGACCAGACTGAGGTAAGTAGGCAGAATGTAATTAGCTAAATCAGAATTAGCTCAGGGCACATAGTGTTAATCTTTCATATCAACAGGGAATTTAAAAGCCTCCACAGTAAAGCTGATTTAGAAGATTTACCTTCCAGCAGTAAAGCACCCTTTACAGGGAATACAAGTCGGAGACCGAAAGCTTGTTTTACCCTCATCACTTCACGCTTTTACTAAGAAAATGAAAATATTTAATATTTCCAGGTAAGGGAGAGTTAGAGCAAAGCGCTGAAGGACAGATCAGCGGCTCCGCAGACATCCTGAGAGCAAGGCCAGAAAGTCACCCCTTTCCTCACGCGAGTGGCGAGGATGGCGTTCACATACCCTTTGCGCTCTGGTGTCAGTGAGAAAGGCTGGCAGGGCAAGTTCCCTGGAAGCTGGGCCAGAATTTAAAGGTTAACGGGCCTGTGCAGTGGCTTCCTGCATTAGATAAGTAATTGGCCCGGGGCGATGCTTAAACAGAGCTCTGAAAATGAGGTTTAACTCTTTGACAGCTGCAACATTAACACATGGCCTGTCACCCGCCGGGACAGCCCCACGGATCCCGGGGGTCAGTTTGGTTTGGCAGTGGTTTAACCCAAGAGGAAGGTCACTGGAGGCAGAATTGGACTCACTTGGAGCCAAACAGTTACATTGAAACATTCCCTCTTAGGAAAGGTTCCTTCTGCCGCCCTTCCCACCTTCAGTTTCAAATGATGCCGAGCCAAAGCCACTATGAAAATATCGAACCACACACTCGTTTCAGAAACCTCCCGGGGGCTGCATCCTTTGGCTCCTGAAAGGCACCCGCTGCTGAAGGGTTGTGTGGCCAGCGATACAGCGCAGGGTCAGTCACACCATCCCCAGGGCAGCTCTGGATTTCATGATCACACAGGACATTCTCTGGCCTTCGCTTCACCATCTCAATCTTTACCCACTACTGAGGTCTCAAAGGCAACGCGACGGCTGCACTTAAGGGCTCTCGGGATGTAGCAGTGCTTTTTCTATCTGTATTTGTTCCTTAACTAAAACGTTTAGAAAAAAAAAAAAGAAAAAAATAGCATTTACTTTTGTTGAGAAGCCAAGGCAAAGGCATCTTGCTTCTTTCGGGAAACTCCAAACTTCTCCGCCACGTTTTCTGAGGTTATTCTGGTGAAAACAACACGACAAAATTAATGCAACGACAACGCAAGGTCCAAGCGCTGGCTCTGGTCTCAAAGCCAACTGCTGCCTCCGCAACCTACGACTGCTTGGCAGAAGCAAATCCTGAATCAAATCCAGAACCAAAATAAGGCTCAAATCCACTCTCAAGTTTTTGCTCATTAAGCCGTTGAGCTCAAGACATGAGAAGCTTTTGTTGGAACTGCTGATCTTCCCCCCGTTTCACACCACGAATCCTCTACCAGGACCAAGGAGGCTGCCGACACGCGCAGATCCCAGGGCAGTCACTGAGGAGACAAACCATCGAGAAAACCCTTCAGCTTTGGGAAGAGGAACCACTTACCCCATCGGAATAAGGCAATCTCGAGCTTTGCTGTTGTCCATCATACTGGAACTGATATCACCAGGGTTGTTTGCACTTCTGAGGGACATCGTTTCCACGCTAAACAGAAGAAAAATTGGAGTTTGCTACCGGTGCTTTCATACTGTATTTGTGGTAAATGCTCAGTTAAGACTGATCAAAACTCAGCATCTTGACAACATGCTTTCCCATCATCCAGAAAGAACTGGGTGAGGCAGAAGCTCTTCAATCATCAATATAAGAACTACCACGACATGAAAACAGATTGCTACGGTAAATCAGTCGTTGTTTCACCAAGAACAGGATACCAACAGCTGAATTCTCTTGTTTCCACAGCCAGGTAGGAATCGTTAATGATTCTGGCACTTCTGTCCTCAAGCATAAGGAGAAATTTAAGCTGGAGTTTCCACTGAGATTGTCAACAGCCACAAAAATGCCACTTACAGCCTAAGAACTGGTTGGCAGTAAATAAAGTATTAAGCAAACCGTGACAGACTTGAGCAAGTTACAGCATTTGTATTTCGCAACACAGAGAATTTAAGATGTGGATTCCAGAGGCTGGAGTCTTTCACCTACAAGTGAGTTGATGGATTGAAGACACCCCAGTTCTACTGCATAAATTCACAGCCAGCGCTTAGGACTAGTCTTTGGACTAGCTTTGGAAAAGCCAGTCTGGGACATGAAGCCCATGATGGGAAAAGGGTGTGAATTCTACTCTGCTCCGCAAAAATACATTCATGAAGAGTAAGTAACAAGGCAAATATTGCTGGAAAATGCTGGACAAGCAGAAAATAAGGCTTTTCCCCAAGCAGCTTATAGTTTAAGTTCCTGATGGCGCTTCCTAACTCTAATATGGGACACTACATTACTGGACTTCAGCTGCACCTACTCCCAGATGGAAGGTACAGAATCGGGATTTAAGCAGGATCAAAGCACAGCCACGGACGGCGTTTTGTGTTGCCATCCAGTATCTCTCCACCTACAGGAGAAAGAGCGTGACTGGGTATAAACCCCGCCCAAAATGCCGTTTGTAACGTACAGATTTTATGTCTTCATGGAGGCAGGAAGCTTCCGGCGGTGGCTTGCACTTCCAAAGGCACAAGGGCTGGCTCCCAAACCCTTGAGCCTTTCAGTACCTTTAGGTGTTATCATTTTGGGGGACAGTAACAAGCAACTGCTTGAAACATGCGTGTTAAAGTGCACGCGTGAAAAGCTCAAGCATGAGCGTTCCCCATGAACACCGAGTGCTCAGCCTGCAGCAGGGAACACGCCTGTCTTGCGGAGCTGTTTATTTCACAGCAATCTAAGAAGGGCCTTCTCAGCATCACATCTTGCTCCACCAGGGATGTGCAGGTGTGGAGAACTCTAAATATAAATATTTTCCTAAGAGCTACCCAATGACTGCGTACAGCAACAATTCAAGACAGGAGTTACCCAAGTAAAGGAAAACTCCCTATTTTAGCCTCAGCATTACTGAATACTGGTTTTATTTTTTTATTCATTCTTCTGACATGAACGTGTACGTGGTCACTAATATTTCTCCAGAACCAACCTAACACTTAAAGAATCCTCTAAAAAATAAACACTTATGATGTTAGGACTGAAGCAAAGAACAGCATATCCATCCACTGCAGAAGAACATCTCCTGTAAGTCTGCAGAACAGTTATTAGCTCTTCTGGGTCTAATAACCGGTCTTCTAAGAGGCTAGTTAATTGGAGATTAGGTAAAAATCTAATTATGGGAGGCTCTTCCAGGCTGTCAGAGCGCTGCACACAAGTGGTGTCCTACAGCAGGGCCAGAGGACCCCAATAAAACAGTCTTTTTGCACACTTCTAATACGTACTTGTCCTCTTACGCAACCCCGGCAGACACAGCACCAAGACCCACATCTCCATGAGAATTAAAAGGATTTTAAAGCATCCTCCCTCAGACCCTTTAAGATGACCCCGTCTTCCACTCAAGTACTCCTGGAAATGCTCTGGAAATACATGGAAGTACTCTGAAAGTACTCTCTGGAAGAAGCCTCTGGAAATACATGAATTGCATCTGCAGCCACCACTTCAATTCAGGTCCTAATTTTAGAGTTTCTTCACCCATTTGTCAAACAAGGACAGCACCCGTTTCCTTGGCAGGGACAGACCTGGTTGGAAGGGATTTCTAACTCCTCACACAAGAGCTGCTGCAGAGGGACTGAGCGCTGCTGTCGGGCAGCCTAAGCAAGTGCCATAAAAAGACGTTCTTACCCACAGGCCATGCCAATGTCGTACGATCCATTTCGGATGCCACCTGTAAGAGCAGGGCAGAAACATTCTTACTGTCACGGGCAGCAAAAGCACTTCCATTCCACCTGGGGTTCCACAGACACCTGAAGCACCCACTACAGCAAACGGGGTGTTCCCTCCACCCTATCACCTGCCAGAACATCAGCCAGGTCAAGGAACTGGTGGGGCTGAAGACAAACCATGGCCTGAGATGCAACCAGAGAGGACAGGAGGGACTCTTCTACAAGCTGCCTGATGTGGAAGTGATGGCAGAACTCATCCTCAGAAAACCAAGTTACTTCTCTAGGGGTAAACTCCCTGACTCAAGGGTATAAAAGCATTCAACCAACACCACACTGAAAATTCCTTACAGCAGAAGCCATTATCACTATTTTCACTGCTCAGAGAGATTTGAGGACAGGAGAAATGAGCGCTCGGGGTGGGGCAGGCACCGACTCCCATCCAAGTGCCCAAACGCTTACCAGCTATATTGATAATGGCCTGTAGCCCGGAGGAGCACTGCCGGTTCACGCTGGAGCACGGCACCGTCTCCGGAATACCACTAGAAAATAAAACAGCATTGGCAAAGGCTCAGTGATGAAAACCACACAACAAAGCAAACCTCTACGGACAACATTAAGCCACTCGATTAAACTTTAACCCTAAAGTTCAAGACAGATCCCTTTATACATTTGTTGACCTATTTGGTCCTGCACCAAGAGAAAGCAAAGTTCAGAGATAACTTCCACACAGCTCCCAGTGCTGTTTCCCCACAAATCTGTCTTCTCTGTAGACACGGCCCCCTCCTGTGCCCAGTTCCTGAGCTCTGATTGGGGCCAGACATGCTGAGAGGCTCTGCAATATTCATAATTACTGGTAGGCTGCGTCTGCACCTCTCCAAAGCGGTGGTTGTACACTGATTTACGGGGGCAAACAGCACTTGGCAACAGACGCTGGCTGGAATATTTGGAAGGTGCAATCCAGCTCAATATGAGCCACCGAGCACAGCGCCGGGAAGGAAACAGAAAGCCCTGAGACAACTCCACGGTTTCAGGCCCACGTAGAGCAGAGGGACGCGCAGCCTCGCAGCACGGAGCGGCAGCGGGTGCAGCTGGGAGCCCACAAAACGAGATCTCCCCGTCAGAGGCTCAACGCAGGCAGCACAAACAGATTAACGGGCCTCGCTCTGCCTCCCTGTCCCTTCGCCAGCAGGGTTCTCCAAACACTCGATCAAAGTCTAATTTCTAGGCAAAAGGTGATTTGCTGTCGCTTCTTAGGAGCGCGGCAGCCTCACTGCAACCTCTGCCCTGGTGCTGCTCCATAGCCAAGGCCTGAGAAGGGGAGGAGGAACCTCGAGAGTTTACCTTAGAAACTGTGCGACTCTTGCAATCAAAGCACCAGCTCCGGGCTGCAGCACGTTCCCTGGGGGCACAGACACGATTCCAGTCAATGGGCTGCATCTCCCTCGCTATTTGCCACAGGCATCGAGGGGATGTTGACGTCTCCACGGCTTGGTACCACCCGGCACCCAGATCAGTTACTTGACAGAACCATTATGAAGGACACACGGATTTCACAAACCCAAGGCTCTGCACGAACCCCTTCCAACCCCACGACTTGCAAGCGTCCCATGGGACACCAGGAGCGGCCCGTCCCAGAGAGCTCTCCAAAGAAGGAGTTTCCTGTCGGGATGGAGGTGGTTCACTCACCCACACAGATGTCTCCCAGGACCTCAGGACGAAGGTTGACATCTTGAAGGACAGCCGTCATCACGGCAGACAGCAGCTCGTCGGGTGTAGTATCCTAAAAGCACAGGGGATCAATTAGTGCTACTTAATGAACACCAGAAGCCGCCCTGTCACCAGTTCACCCTCTGACTATTTCAGAGGGCGTGACACTTAAACAGCTTTACCTCTCAAGCTCATGAGGGTGGTTGTTTTCCTGTAAGAGCAGAATTATTCTGTGTGGTTTTTACCCTGGGTACCTTTCAAGCACCGTAACACACGCTGCTTTCTCGCCTAGCCCTGTCTCACACCAGCAGGCTTTGTAGGGCCTTCAAAGCCAAAAGACTACGGTGAGCTCTGTCACAAAACTTTGCGAGTGGAACCTCTGAATTCATCTGGTGAAAGAAACCCTCAGCTGGTGGGAAGCACCACAGGTGTGACAAGACCTGTTTGGAAGGATGACAAGCAACGTGCATCCTTCGGGGCCATCCTGGCACCGTCCTCTGGCCTCGGCGGGAGCCCCAGGACCCTGCGCTTGCCACCCAGTGAGGAAAAGGGGCCCTCTCTGTGGAGAGGCTGTTTTTCCAAGTGGTTGCTCTGTTTGAGCACAGCAGGTAAAAGCAGCGCGGCAGAGACCTGCCCTGGGCTTCAAGGGGAGCCGGGAAACTCGTGGGTACCTTGGCTGGCGTTTTTGGGGGTGCTGGTGGTCCTGCTGCACCGGCACCACGCACCCCTGGCATCAAGGCCCCCCCCATAAAATGCTGCTTTAAGAACGTGATAAAGCGGGGCCAAGCTCCTGGGGGTAGCGTGCCCACACCTGGGGGCAAGCAGAGGGGTCCCCACCTTCCTGGGGGAGAGCCACACCTGTGGGGGGGCTCAGAGCCTGAGGGGACCCCAACCCCCCACCCTGGAGGGGGCCTCAGCGCCTGAGGGAGCCCTGACACTGCACCTTGGAGAGGCCACAGCACCTGAGGGGACCCCGACCCCTCTCTGGGGGGGCCTCTGCACCTGAGGGGACCCTGCGCCGCACCCCGAAGGATCTTGGCGCCTGAGGGGACCCTGCCCCGAACCCTAGAGAGGGCCGCAGCGCCTGAGGGGACCCCGACCCCGCATCCTGGAGAGGGCCGCAGCACCTGAGGGGACCCTGACCCCTCTCTGTGGGGGGGCCTCAGCACCTGAGGGAATCCCGACCCCGCACCCTGAGGGGACTCGGCAACCAGGGCCGCCCCCACCCCAAGGGACCGCTGACACCCGCATCTCCCCGGGCGGGCAGGGTGTCCCCCGCGGGCCGTACCTTGAAGCCGCCGCGCTTGGCGCGGCCGATAGCGGTCCTCCGCCCGTGCACCACCACCACATCGTCGGGGCTGGCGGCCCGCGGCGAGGCCCCGGCGCGGCTCCCGCAGGGCGCGGCCCGAATCCCCGTCCCGGTGCCGGTGCCCGGGGGGG
>VXAK01000410.1:105356-119669 GCA_013399435.1 Arenaria interpres | reverse complement strand
AATTTCTCTGCAGACAGAGGGTGATGCCACGCGCAGGGAAAGGCACCGGGCCCAATGCCGCCAAAAATAGAATAAAATTTAAAAAAAACCAACCACCAAACAAACCAAAAATCAAAACAAAGGAAAAAAAAAACCAAACAACTTTACATGGCATCATATTACATTCTCTTTTCCCGGTTCCATTCTGTACATCAGAACACTGCAAGGGTTTTAAAAAATAAAAAGGCAAAGGCACCTGAGGAGTGAGTTGCGCACACAAACACACACGCCTGCACACACGTGTACAGACACACACACACACGTGTACAGACACACGCACACACGCACCACATCCATCCACAGGAGGATCTGGGTTGGTTTGAGGGCCCCGCGAGGGTTTTGGGGCAGCCGGGAACCCCGTTTTGCCCTCAAGGCTTCGGGAAGAAGGAAAACACCCACCCACTGAGAAAATCAAACCCAAACAGATTCAATGAAAAAGGAGAAAACAGCGTAAACAGGGGGTTGGGTTGTGGTGTTGGTTTTTTTTTTCTTCTTTGGTGAAAACATACTTTTTCTGACAAAATCCTTCCCAGCCAACACGGATTATATTTGTTTTCTTCTTGTTTTTTTTTTTTTCCACCCATCCCGCATTATTGAACAGACGGATGGATTTGGTCCTATTCACACAATAAAATTCTTTATTTTCCCCCCAGAGGAAGAGGACAATTTCCACCCCCCCGGAGTAGAGCTGCCCGTCACCACCGTGGTCACAAACCCCCGCTTGGCCACAGCCCAGCCTGGGGAGGAACTGGCCTCAGGGAACCCTTTTAGCTATTTCTTTTAATTTGCCCTAAGGCTACCAGTCCTTGGTTTCCTTTAAATTGAAATAACTCGAATTTTTGCATCTTTCTTGGGAGCTGTGGCCAAGGAAATGCTCCCGGCAGCCGCACCAGCGGTGAAACATCTTCACCTCTTCCACGCAGAACTCTTCAAGGATGTGTGAAGTCACACAAGCAAGCAAATCTCTCAATTTCCCCTTCAGCCCAAGCAACGCCTTGCCACTTCAAATTTTAAAAAAATAATATTAAAATAAAGCTGTGTTTGACTCACTGGCCTAAAGCTGGAGGTGCCCCAGTAACTGCCTGTTTAACCCTCCACTGAGATGGGTGGAAATGGCTAATGCAGCAGGGAAGGGGAAGGTGCAAGGAATTTGCCCCAAATAACCAAGATCTGGGTAATTAATTAGCTTCCAGAGATTCTGCTTGCTCCATGCCCAGGATTTTCAGCTGGTCAAAGAGGCTGTAGCCCAACTCCGCTTTCAACTGGCCCATTTTCTTCTACAACTTCAAACGTGCTGTGGGAAGAAGCCTGTTTCCAGCCGCCTTCGAGGGAGGCAGCTCCGCTCTCCTGGTCTGAGGGTTCACAGTCCTGCAGCTTCTCCCCTGGCACCACTGGGGAGGTGGCATCTCCCATCCCCGCACCTGGTGGCTGGTCCCACAAGGCACGGAGGAGAAGACACCCAACCCCATCTGCAGATGCCGGTCCTCCCTGCCTAATTTTAGACACCTGCTTGGCTTTTATGAAGACCCACCAGGCTCCTCCTGCTTCCAAAACACATCCTCACCCCTCCAGCCCCGGGGCAGCCACGTGGGCAGGGGTCAGCAGGGCGATGGCTACGAGCAGAGAGACACCCTCGCCAAAACCCTCTTCTCCAGCTCCCACCTGAACCCCGGTGGTTCCCAGGGTTCTGTCCACCACTGGCATCGACACCGTTTCAACATCTGCACGGCCCGTGGCAGAGGTCCCGGGCATCCGTCCGTGCGCGTACCCCGCAGAGACCTCCCGCGCCCCGAGAAGACCCCTTCTTGCACGACTCACACGCGCAGGCACGCACACCTACACACACGCACAAAGGCAAAGCCAAGATGGCCGCCGCGTCGCTGCACCCCACTCCGTGCTTCGTGCCGAGCTGAGCATCGCTCCTCCATTGTCACCGCTTTAAGGCACAGAACAAGAATTAAAGGCCGCCCCGCTGGAGACGCCGGCCGGTCCCGCGGCCTCCAGGAGGGTTCGGTCCCCCTGCGAACGGGGACACCCGGGTCCCCCCGACTCTGCGGTCTGAGGATCATCTCCCTCCGGCCGGGCTGAAGCCTGTGTCCGTTCCCCTGCCAAACGGCAGTGATGGCCACCGAGCACCTTCTTCCTCCGCCGCTCCCGGGGAGGCTGCCAGCGTCGCTGTCACGCTGGGGTGGGGACAGACCCCATTCGCCGCACTCTCCCCAAGAGATGAGTAACACGGCGAGAGGGGGGGGACGACCCCAACGTCGCTGGTGGCGAGAAGGTTACTTGGTCCGAGGCCAGCACCCGCCCAGTCCGGGAAATCCCTCGCTCCGAATTCCCAGCGCCGAAGATCCAGAGCGCAGCTTGGAAATCCAACGAGGCGGCGGGTGCCGAGCCGGCGCCCAGCAAGAAGGGACACCCAGATGGGCCACCACCAGGATGGCCTGGGACGGAGGTCTCAACCCCAGAGCCCAAAAGGCCGGGGGTCTGGCGGCCGCCCCCCGCCTCCCACCGGCGTTTCCCCATCCCGCTGCCGGGGGCTCAGAGCCCGCAGTTGACGAAGGGGTGTCTCAGCAGGTCCTCGGCCGTCGGCCTCCGCTTCTCCTCCACGAAGATCTGCTTGAGGAAGTTGCGGCAGGAGTTCGAGACGCCGTCGGGGAGCTGGGGGTTGGTGGGCTGGGTGGCAATTTTAAAAATAGCCGCCATGGCTTCGAACTCTGCCCACGGCGGCTTCTCCGTTAACATCTCCACCACGGTGCAGGCCACGCTCCTGCAACAACGCCAAGCACGCAGGGGTGAGACAGCGGGTAAGGGACCGGGGTGGCTCTGCATCTGGAGTCTGATCGGCTCTAGGATTGCGCCTGCCTGGCACGGGCTGCACGGGGAGTACACCCCCGTGAGAGATGGGCACACGTCTCCAGTACGTGTGGAGCCCCTGAAGCTCACTGGTCACACTGGTCCCTGCCACTAGCGAGAGGGAACTTACCAGCCTTGCCCCAAAGGTGGTGGCTTTTCTGCCTGCGTTAACGGGCAGATATTTTCATAAAATCACATGAGAGACCTTATCGGAGCGTGCCCTGGAGGGAAACCCAGGCACAAGTTTAGACACCCCAGTTTCAGCAACAGCAGGTAGCTCCCCAGGAAGCTGAGCCCAAATGAAAGGTGTTCGCCTACATCCGACTTCATCTCGGACGTGCATCTGAAGGTGCACGCCAGATGGGCAGAAAAGAGCCTGAGAGCTTTCCCTGTGCTTGTTGAGGAGTCCTCGTCTCAGCAGGGACCCTCTCTGCCACCTCCATTCGTAGCTGCTCCTGAAAAATGGACACACACCCCCCCTCAGCCAGTGCAGGGCTGCCTGCTAAGGACTACCTAAGGTTTCCCCCTGAGGCTTCCAGTGGAGGGACCAATTCCTGTTGACCCTACTTTGCTTGGGCACTCAGTGGAAAGCACACTGCGAAAACAGTGCTCCCTCCCCATTTATTGGGAGGATTAGTAGCATTATCCCAACTCTTTTAGGCTCCATCTGACATCTGTGGATCTCCACAGATCAAAACATTCCCAGGCAGCCAGTTATTTTGGTTGTCTTTGCGCCCAAGCCACACGCAAACACCCAGCAGCAGTTTTTGAGAGGCTGCACAAGATCCCCCTGAGCCTCTGAGCTGGGTTTGGCTACGACACGGTCCCTCTGGATTATCTCCACAGCTCATCCTAACATTTAGCTCCCATTTTCATCCTTTTCACTGCTCCATCTTCCATCTACCAGAAATACCCGTTGCTCCCATTCCACCTTCCCAAAGGGGTCATTTGTTTAAGTGGCAGAGGTGGGGTTTCTACTGTGTATTCCTTACCACACGTCAGCTTTCCTTCCGTAGCCTTCTCCGCTGATAACCTCCGGGCTCATCCAGTATGGCGTTCCTGTGACAGATTTAATCCCAGTCCCAGACATGCAGATGGTCTGGATGCGTTTGCTGGCCCCAAAATCTCCAAGTTTCACATTTCCAGCAGAATCTCTCAAAATATTGGCACCTAGAGGTGAAAAGCAAAACCAAAAAACCCCAAGAGATGACGCAGCAACCTCAGTTGAAGTGACGACAGTGAGAAGAGCAGGAAGAGCAAAAGCAAAGAGCTAGACAAGAAGGAGCTTTTTGGGGCCTGGACTCAGCATTATGCAACCCCCCCTCCTCTCCTAAGGCTCTCCAAGAGGGTTTGACTCCCATCAGCTCTCCTGGACTGTCCCACTCAGCAGGTTTCCCAAAAGCGAGCAGGGAATGGGAGATGACAGACCATCCTCCCCACACACAGGCAGCAGAAGAGCCTCAGATCCCTCTGACCGCCAGGGTCTCTCAGTTCTTGGGTGTTACACCCGGTTTTTAGACACGTAAGGACAGTCAACAATAACCCCTCTCAAGAAGACTTAATCTGGGCTTCCCAAGCAGAAGGACAGCACAAGATTTTGGTTCGGGTGCTTGTTCAAGATTCTCATGGTTCAAACAGGTGAAGGCCAGGGGCAAAAATACTTTAAATACCAGATCCCAGCACTACGTTTTGCACAAGAATTTCTGTTGGGGTGGGGGGAGGTTAGGTTGACCAAATTCAAGCAAGCAAGAAGCCTCTCTGTGTTACCTACTCACCTTTAATGTCCCTGTGGACAATCATATTGCTGTGTAAGTAGAAGACTCCCTGCAGGATCTGCCTGGTGTACTTCCGTGTGACGTTCTCGGTCAGAGCACCGTAAGCTTTTAGCTGGTCCTTTATTGAGCCCTGTTGCAAAGGAACAACACACACAAGCTGTAAGGTCCAGCAGAACCCAGTGCATCACGTCGCAGTGACATTTTAACCTCCCTGACCACTGTCTCCCAGCTTTAAAAAGCCACTCTGCTGTAGAAACAGCAAGATAAAAATCCACCAAGTGCTGAATGGAGTAAAGGCTTGTCCGCAGCGTCCCAGATCCCAGTGGAGAAGGAGGTATGGTCTTTGGTGTGTTTCAGTGCTACCTTCTGCCAACGCCGCAGATCTTTTTCCCCCTCTAGTGGCTGGACATCACCAATAGCTCATGGAGAAGGACCAAACCGTTGAGGAGTTACAACTCAAGTGAGAGGACAACTCGACCAGTTCTTCAGGGCCAAGCTGATGAGTCAGTCTCCTGTGAAGCCTCCCCGCCCCCCAGCTTGTCACAGCAGGGACTACCCACTGCCATGAGGAGGACAGACTCTTGAGGGACATGATCAGCCCCACATGGGATTGCTTCAATGAGAAGACCCAGGGCAGACAATTTGCAAGTACCCAGCCTTGATTTTCTGACCCACGCTCCTACTGGTTTGATTTTATTGATCGAAGAGGGAAGGAAACAGGGGTGCAGACCATCTGCAGGACATTGACCCCCTTGGTTTTAGCTGTATTTTCTGTCCACTTGGAAGTGGGTGTCCCTCACTATGCCGGAGCTGGGCTTTAGCAGTGATGAACGAGAAGCAGATTTGGGGTTCAACCAGAGAGGTCATACCCAGATCCACCTCCAGCATCCAGGTTGGCTGAAGGGCAGGAGGGGAAACTCATCCTGTTTCTGCCTGTCCTGCAATTCTGGGGTTGATCCAAGATTGCCATAGTCCTTCTGGTCTGGGACTGCACTCCACGTCAGTCACTCAAACTGTATCAGCTTTTCCACATCCACCCACCTCTGCTGCTGCTCTGCCCAGCTCCTGTTTTGGCCTTCTTTGGAGGCTGGTGGTGATTCTGTGGATGGGCCTCTTGTTTCTCTCTCACAGTGCTACTGAAGTACCCTGAGATGCTCTGAAACTAGCCCCCTCCCTCCAAAACAACTTGTATTTGGGGTATATTCCCTCACCCACAACCCAAACAAGCTTTCTTATCGTGGCCTCCCTCACCCTGATGGGGGGACACCAAACAAGAAAGAAAAACAGGATCTTCAAGGCCTGTGGTCAAATAGATCATTCCATTTTCCAAGCATAAATTTAAAAAATAAATAGTTTATGGACAGGGAAGGACAGAAAATACGGAGTCAGCTATTTAATGGGGGCAATCATAAGAGTGCCAGGCTGATGGTGCACCCAAGGTTGGCTCCATGAAGAATCTGCTGAGCTGGCTGTGTTAAATCAGAAGCTTGGCCAGACAAGCGCTGCAGAGCTGCTGTCCTGCAAGGTTTGGGAACTCAACCACTTCCACTGGCCTTGGAAACCAAAGCCCTGAGCTGCTTTTGTGAAACGAGCCCTTGTCGCAGCACAAAAAGTCAATCTGTATTTGGTCAGAGCTCTGGTTTATCATTAAAAAAACAAACATTCAACTTCCAGCCCTGCTGGACACTGCCCCGGCATCAAATGTTGGTTTCCTGGCTGCTAACAAACATCGGCATGCTGCAGGATAAGCGGCTGGTGAAGGGGGGGAATGGTGAAACTCCCGGGGTTTGCTCCTCTGGGTCCACGCCTCGTGGTCAGGCCTGGAAGGGAGATGCCTGCCCGCAGGACAGGGCTTGGAAGGGACTCGATTGCTTGGAAGTCCACCTGATTACTCACGTGCGAGATGTGTTAGGAAAGCTTTTAGCACTTTTACTAACGACCAAAATTCCTTGCAACCAGATGACTTCATAGTCCCTTCTGACCTTACAGATCTCTGTATAAACAAGGGTTTATTCTCCCACACTCTGGGGAATGAATCCAGCTGGACAGGCGGGACTTAGGAGAACGGATCCTCCGGCAACGGAAATAGCGTTACCCTGGTTTATACCAACCCATGGCTTTGTCTAAATGGCTGACGTAACTCTCATGCTCGCAAAAGGAGAAAGATGTTCAGCTAATCTCCATACATTCTCCAGCCCCTGCTTAGACTCCCTCAAAGCTTCCTGATCTTCTTTTTCCCTAGGGATAGGATGATTTCCATCTATATCATCATTCCCTAGGTGGAATCATCCTGTACTAGCAAAGTCACAAATTTAAGCCGCTCCTCCACGAGAGGATAACACTACCAATGAAAAGTTCCATCCTGAACAGGAGAAGACTTACAAGTCAGTAACACTGTTCCCAATACACACGTGCTGAAAGCCGTAAATAATTGGTGACAGCTGTGGGTGGACAGTTGTACTATTAGCTTTTCCTGCAGGGATTTGCAATAAATACTTAAGGATGGGCTCAGGCCACTGTGTTTGGAGCCAGATCTGCATCATGTCCCACATCCACCAAGTTCAGATTCCAGACTGGGAACACACCCTGCTCCAGGACTCAAACCTAAAACCTGCCTTCAAGGCTCTTGATTTCACCCACTGCATGTTGAGGAGCTTCACTGTGACATCTGACTCGCAATCTAAGCTTTCCCAGGCCAGAAGGATGCTGAGCTCCACTGCTTCGGTTTGGCTCATCAGCTACAGAGCAGCTCAGCTGGAGAGTTTAACTCCAGATCCAAATTTCACCAGACTCCAGGGCAGTCTGAATCTGTTCTTTATCATTCAGGACAATCTTTAGCAGGAGCCACACTTACCCCTGGCATGTATTCAACAAAGATAGACAGTTTCTTCTCCTCAATATCCCGCAAACACCCGTAGTACTGCACTATCCTGTCATGACGGAGAGTCTTCAACAGCTGAATCTCACATTCTAAGGCATTCACCTCCTGCAATAAAACAGACATGCTTTGTGAGGAAAGGGAATGGCTCCTCTGGGAATATTATGCAAATATTGCTCGTTGCTGAGCGCTCTTTTCGTAGCACCTGTGAAGCTGCCCATGAAGACATCAGGCTCGGAAACGAGAAGCGCTGCCCTAGGAAAAAGGTAAGGAGAAAGACAGACGGGACACACAAGGGCTTGGCTTTGAGACAGATTTACTTATTTCCTTGTGCCCAAGGAGTTTTTCAGAAAGGCGTGAATAAAGACACCAGAAAAGTTAGTGCAGTGCCCAGAGCGGGAAGAAGGAAGAGCAGACAGACCTTCAAGAGATCATACCCAAGACAGAGCAGGCCAACGTGATCAAGGAACTGGAAGGAAGAGAGGTCACCGGAGCATGCTGACTGGTGCCACAAGCCATTGGGGACCACTCCGAAGAGGGCAAACAACACACACTCTCTCCCATCAAGGACACGGACCTCTCTGCCACCTCTGCCCTCGACCTCCAGCCCAAAATCCCCCGACACGCAGCAGAACGCGGTCCTGCCCTCGTACTCACTTTACTCGTCTCTTGACTGTCGGGGTCAAAAGGCACCTGCTTCACCGACAGCTCCCGGCCAGTGTCAGCATCATAACAGAGGTAAACTTCCCCAAAAGCTCCTCTTCCGAGCAGCTTCCCCAGCCTCCAGTTCACAGGTGCCTGCAGGGCTACAGGAGAGAGGAGAGGGCTGAGAGAAGAGCACAGCAGGGAGACTTCAGCATCAGGGTCCATCTGACCCTACAGAGTGCAGACCAGGCTCTCAACGAGCTCATCCTCTCCTGGGGGCACCAGGAAAAACCAGTTTTAACTGCACTAGTGCTACTGGGGTGTGCATGGGGGGGATGTCTCCCACTCTGCATTCGTACAATGCAGAAACAAGTCTCAGAGAAGTCACATTTCTTTAAGAGTCCTTCCTCCAAAACCTGCTTTCTTAGCCAATGTTGGACTTTCTCTCCTTGCTCTAGGAGTGGTTTGCAGGTTACAGCAGGGCTGAGGAGCAACCTGGGTAGGGACAAGCAAGGGGTTTTATCTCACTGGTCATTCCTAGGTTGTTATCCATCACCGAACAGGCCCAGAATGCACCAATTTCTATAGCGTGGGCAGCCGTGCAATACCAGAGCAGCCTGCAGTGCCATTTTCGGGTGCTGGGGTGGCAGCAATGGAAGGAGAACAGCAAGGAACGGAGCCCTCTGGATGCATTTGCTCCCACATCCCAAGTCTCCTGGAAGCTTCTGTTGCACGAGCACATCGACAGCCCAACACACAAACAGTTTTCTGCAACTCAGGGAGTGATGAACACCAGTTGACCCCTCTCAACTCAAGGCCGAGGTAAGAGACAGTGGGCTGGATTAAATCTTCCTCACTGAGACGTAAGCTGGCGCGGTGTGCCTTGTGTTGGGGATGGAACCGGGGTGCATTCACACATGGTTAGTTTAGCTGATACCCATTAACTCTGCAGGTGACAGTAACTCAATTTTGTGTCAAGACCTGCTTGTACTGAGACCTCAGACACCGGCAGCTTGGATTCACTTACAGTTCCGAGCTTTCGTAGGGGAGGTGCTGAAGACCTGCAGACTTTTTTCACAATTGTTCCACCATTTGGGCCTGTACTCGTCGTACTGCAAGGTGCTGAGCTTGCTGTCCCCGTTAAAGCTCTTGGTTCGGCTGGAAGGGACAAGCTGAAACAGGTTCTCCTGCGGGAAGTAACTCCTGGGAAAAGTCCTCCGGCCTGTTGGAGAAAAGGGGGAGAGTTACGACAGGAACCAGCTTGGATCTACTTCTAGAATCATAGAATGGTTTGGGTTGGAAGGTACCTTAAAGGTCATCTAATTCCAACCCCCTGCCTTGGGTAGGGACATCACCACTTTGTCACGTCGCTGCCCAGATCCTGTGGTGCACCTCTTCAAATTAAACAAGTTCAAAGAAACCGAAGCAAAGCCTTGTGAACATTTTTAATTCAATTTAAGACTTGCTAATGGCAGGCATTCCATCGAATGCAGAATGTTTCCAGTGGGGTTTGCAATGATTTAATTACATTAGAGTTTTTGTTGGTTGTTAATCACAATTAAACTCCGAACAGGCTGGGATTTACATTGCAAATTATCCCTGGCATCCCCTAAGACCACAATACAAATGACCACACAAGCAGTGCCAGATCTCACGATAACTGCTTGCAGAAGGGTGGTGTCAGTGAGAGATAAGTTCATTCTGGAAGGCTCGATATGCTGTCTGCATGTCCTCGATACTTTTTTTTTACCAAGGGAATTTGATTCTTACTCAGTTTTGCCTCCCACCACTTGCAGTCTCCCACAGCGAAAGAAGGAGCAGCAACAGGGTGATGGAGTGGTCCTCAAAGCTCAAAAGCTTAAAACAGAGATATGAACAGATACTGCTAGCCTGGAATTGCTCGGGGATTTTGTACAGCTCTGGGAGAAACCTGCTGTGAAGGTCACAAACCAGCATCCTCAAAAGCAAGCGATTTAGGGGAACAGGTTGTTTTTGCCAGGGCTGAGAAATGCTACCCATCCATGTGGCAAAGTTAAAACACTGGGTATAAGCAGAGAAGGGAGCTGAGCGTTGACTTTCATACATGCTGCAGATGCTCAGCACTTCCCAAGAGCAGATCTGCAAGGACTCACAGAGGAAGCCCTTCAGAATATGCAGTTGAATCCCAAATTACTTGGTTCTTCTCCTTCAGGCACTGTCACCAGCCACCAATATCTCGGACCGAACACCTCCCTCCCCAACCCTCCATCATTTTCTCACCGTCACTGTAGTCCTTGCGACTCTGGGAGAGGTGGTACTGCCTCGGGAAGGTCCCACCTTTCCCAAACCTCTCGCAGAATGGAACGTCGAAATCTGACAAGAGGAAAGAAGAGAGGTGTTTCTGAGATCAGCTCTGTTTCAAATGCCCAGAGCGCTTCTTATGGGAAAGCATTCTGGTCTTCACGCTGAATTACAGGCAAGAACGAGGTAACAAGCTGTTCATTTACAGGACTAGACATTCCTCAAGGCTCACCCTGAAATCTGTCCACAGTCACACACTCTTTAGTGGAAAATAAGGGTTATACACACTGGTCTCGGTCCCCCCCTAAAGCAAACAGAGGTTTAACCACTGACTTTATGGACCCTGCTCCTCACTGTTCAAATACAAGGCAGGGGATTAACATTGACCGTGCCTGGTTTCCAAAACAGAGCACTAAACATCTTATTTGTACATGGAAAATGCAAAAATTAGTGTGAAAACAGAACTGCCGGGCAGAGTCAGGCTCAGGTCCATCTACTTGAAAATCTCTGCTCTGATATCAGCTATTTCCAGGGAAATACAAGAATCCAGCACTTGGCTAACACCAGACAATCCCTCCCCTCTTCTCAGATGCAACTCCTGACCTCTGAAAGCCAGAGACCAATTTATACCCCTACAGCTCCAAACTCTTATATTTGCTTTGATTAAATGCTAGAAAGATAGAATATTCAGAAGGGATTAAGGACCATCAGAGTTTAGATTAGACACGAGATTATGAGAGAGATGGATGGACATGTGAGATAAGGGCATAATTTCTTAATAAAAAACCACAGCACAGGAAGCCATTGCTGGTAGCACTGAATAACTTGAGATTAAAATATCTGTCATTTCCCCCCCATCTTTCACCTCCTGTTTTTCCTCCATCCAACTCTAACCACACAGTCCATTCTGATTGTTTGTTTGTCTTAGCCTGGGGCCAGCAGCAGCTCCTTGGAGACCATTCCTGGCCTCGGCGGTGCTTCAGCATGATTTCCCCATTACAGCAGCGCGCGAGAGGGGCGCGTAACGGCTGAAATATGGTCAGCGAGAAAGGCAGCAGGGACAGGTCAAGAGGTTCTCAGCAAACCATGTGTGAGCGACGATGCCGAGTGGGGTCTCAAAGCGAAACACCTCCCCTGCCACTGGGGATGTATTAAAGCCCTCAGCGACATGGACTGACTGCAGCTTCAGCTCTACGTTTCAATCCAGAGACCCTGCCTCGGGCCAGAAATGAGTTATCGTGCCACAGGCTGACTGCCATTTGTTCATTTTTAATAGTGAAAGTCATTACAATATGACAGAGTTTCCATGACTTAACCAGCTGGATGTTTGTAAGTGATTAAGCAGTAACCTATGATCCTTGCAAGTTACCAGTACGCTTTCTCTAACAGCAATTGCGACGTGACAGATTATTATTGATGCAAGTGAAGAGGTATAATTCCCTAGAGAGTCTGGGACTCAGGATTTGCTATGCACAAACTCAGGATCCTGAAAGCACAGCTCACAGAAACTAACAGAAAGAAAAGGTAATGCCACAAGCCTGTTTCCACCTTCTCAGGATCTTACAGTTGTCTCTAAATACAAGAGCAAGACCCCTCTCGGCACTTTCTCTCAACACACAAGCTCATATCTGACCTTTCAGCAGCTTTACTTGCTTTCATCCATGTACTTCAGTACCCTTGGAACCCAGTCTGGACTGGTGTTACTGTAAACTGATTCCCAAACCAGCCCCAAAGGTTCCTCAGTGCTACCACTATTGCTGCAGAGCCAAGAAAGGTTAATGATGACAAGAGCAGCCCTGCCTGTGCTTGATATTCTCGGTCTTGTGATTTTAGAGAACATTCATGTTTGATCATTGCAGGGTCAGTTCTGACGTGAAACCTAAGCAATGAAGCTGGTTTGCTTGATTGTTTCTAATTACTTTTCATGCAGTGCCATCTCTCTAATAGCCTTTATCCAGTCTCTTTACTACACACTTTTTATACCTTTAAGCAAATACGAACCTCCAAGAGTGCTTACCCATGCAATCAAGACTGTCTTTGGGATGGCTCTTCCTTCCAGGAACAGGGGTTTGGGTAAAGGGAGGGCTGCAAAGGGATGAGAATAAAAAAAAAAAAAGATACACTTTATTATATCAGAAAGGCTGTGGAACGAATTAGGAAGTGGTTACACACAGAAAGGACAGACACACGATGCTCTGATCCCTGATCAGCCGCCATCCTCAACCTGCCCGAGAATGAAGACTGGATTTTTGCTGGATGACAGCTTGTTCCTGTGGCAGAAAAAAGGGATGCTGCAGGAAACACGGTCACCAAGCTGAAATGAAGCAGCCAGAGACCATAACACCCACGCACAAGACGACACTAAAGGAGGGCTGCAGATTTCTCCTCCCCCAATGCCAAGCACTCAACCGCGCAACTCTGCTTTCTGTGAACATGGCTTAGTTTTTGCAGATGTTCACACTGTAGTCCCTCAGTCACGCTTGACTCACGTGGGTCTCCCCTTCTCTGCAACATCATCCCCCACCTTCCTCACACAGGAGGGTCCGTATCACCACTGGGCACACACCCCCTTCCCAGGAGGGAGACAGTGAGCTTCGTGCTTCGAGGCTCAAGGTCTTTAAATTACATTGAGAGGGTGATAAAGCACTGCGAGAGGATCTCGGCCATCCTAATTTCACCCCTGTCTCTTTAAGGGCCGACAAGGATGATCTGGATTGATGATTCCAGATGATTCCACTCTCCCTTTTAACAAAATGGGCACAGTAGTAGAAATCACTTTGTAAAGCACTCTGAAATCTACTCATGTCAAAGCTGATCGTGACAGGTTTGCTACAGTGAAGAGGAATTTGTCATGTTATTTCCTAGCGTCAGACAGGTCACCGCGCCTGGTGGCTAGTTCTGCCCTCTTGAAGCTAATGCCATCTCCAGCAATTGGTTGCAAGGGCTCAGCTATGGCTTTGCAGGAATAGTCATACTTATTCCTCTTTCTGCCTTTGAAGAATATAGCCCTGCTCCTGCTTTTCCAGCCCCTGGACCCCATGACCAAACACAGCTGCCTCCTCCTCTGTATGTGAAATCAAGCCATGTCACCCTCTCACAAAACACAGAATCATAGAATTGTCTAGGTTGGAAGGGGCCTTTAAGATCATCTGGTCCAACCATTAACTTAAGTCTGATCAAAATCCCATCACTAAACCATGTCACTAAGCACTAAGTCAACCCATCTTTTAAATCCCTCCAGGGATGGTGCCTCAACCCCTTCCCTGGTCAGCCCATTCCAAGGCTTAATAACCCTTTCAGTGTAAAAATTTTTCCTAATATCCAATCTGAACCTCCCCTGGTGCAACTCGAGGCCATTTCCTCTTGTCCTGTCACCCATGACTTAAGAGAAGAGGACGACCCCTGCCTCTCTACAACTTCCTTTCATGTAGCTGCAAGAAGGTCGCAACTCTCTTCTCCAGGCTGAACAACCCCAGCTCCCTCAGCCTCTCCTCATAAGACTTATTCTCCAGAACACATCTAACGCTCTTCTCTTGGTTCACAGTAAAGTGTTATAACCAGGCCGTGCTCTGTTTTCTTCCTAACAAAGTCCACACAAAAGTGAACCTGGGACATAGAGGCCGGGAGCACAAGGAATCCCGCTTCAACACAGGCGTAACAATTTAAAAATACATCACAGGAAATTATTAAAAGCCACAAAAAGGAAACGGACCTTGATGCTGAGACAGACCCAAAGCGCACGGAGCTGCAAACCCAAAGCACGCGACACAATCAGATCAACACAACCTGGAACACAGCCCTGTGCTGTACAGCAGAAGCAATGGCCGGGGGGGTAGAAGG
>VXAK01000410.1:73801-105240 GCA_013399435.1 Arenaria interpres | reverse complement strand
GGGGGGTGGGAAGAGAAAGTCTTTGATGCAAATGGAAAAAAATATATATTGCTTCCCAAAAGGACACTGTGTCTTATACACAGCCTACCGTGCACGGCGGCAGACATACAGTTGCCGTGCACGTGTGAGCTTGGACCCACCAGCCGCACCAACTATTGAACTGCAGCCCGTGTTAGTACAACATGTCCTAGTTGCTTCCTGCTGGGAAGCTAAACTTAGTTGTTGCTCGTCTGGTGTCCTCAGCACCTTGACTGATGTCTGTGGCTGCTGGCAGCGCACTGGGGTTGCTGAATTTCCAAGCAGTCAATGGAGAGCAGACAGCACGCCCGGGGAGGAGGAGGAGGCACGGAGAGGGTAACGGAGTATTGACCCGGTGACCGCAGGAAGCCAGAGTAGGAGAGGGATCTGGCCAAAGCAGAAGACCTGGGCACACAGCGCCAGGCTGTCTGCAGATCCCCAGCTACTTTGTCCAGCTCAGATCACTGCAATTCAAATCGCACCACTGCACGAAAGTCTGTGCTAGGATCTGCTTTTCAGCAGTCAAGATAAATTTGTGGTGCATCCTCATCCCAACAGGGACTTCAGCCTCAGGGAATGCCACTGACCCTGCTCCTCTCCCGCTACGGAGTGGAGGCTGCATTTCAGCGTGTGAAGATGGTGACACGCACGACTCACCTGTCCACAGATCTGTCCAGCGACTGGCAGCTCCCAGACAGTGACTCGTCGGGGCTGATGAAAGCTTCAAGCATCTGGCAGCAAAAGAAAAGGGGAAACAATAAAGTCACACGCTGTAGCTCTTCAAGCTCCAGTCCCAGCAGAGCTCTGCAGGGTCAACAAAGCTCCACCGAAGCTGGCTGATTTACACCAGCTGATGCCAGCCCCAGAAGAGATGAGATCCAATCTATCCAAAGTTTTCCTCCCAGTGGAAATCCATTTATGATGCCCTCTCTGGATTATTGTTCTTTCCAACCGCTGTTTGTTAAGCAGGGAAACGGAGGCAAAGGTAATTAGCACCCTGATGTTCAAACCATGCTGGGACGTCAATGAGATTCAAAGCGCTCAAAGTATTAGTGGAAAAATAATAATTAAAAAAAAATAAAATATGAGGACACAAATGACATGCCCAAGGCCGAGTGGATGTTGTGCACCGCAGCCGGGATCACAGCCCTGGACTCCTGACTTCCCCACGCTGCCCTGCCACACGGACCAGCCTTCCTCTCCAGTGATAAGCGAAGCATCACCAGGGCTTTTGGCTGGAGGAACCGGCTTGGCTCTCGCTAGCTCCAGTGAGTCAAAAGCTGCATTTGTGTTGCTTCCTGGATGAGACATTGTGCTGGCCGGGGTTATTTATAGCTGGTTAGTAACAATAGAGGTTTTGTATTGAGTGGCAACCCTAGGGGCTACGTGGAGCAGAGCTTGCTCAGGGCTGTGCTGTGGTGGGTACGATGCTTCCTCCTGGCTGCAGACCCACTGTGGACACTCGCTGACCCCTGCTCCACAGCCAGCCCCGGGCCCAGCTCCTTCCCGGGAAAGCTGAGCAAGGAGGGTTAAACACCACGTGGAGTCCCCCTTTGCTGGCTCCCAGACCCACGTTGCTCCTCCTTCCCCGTGTAGGGGAGCAGCCTCCTTTTCCATGGGCTGCTCCTGCGTTAGACCTCCTCAGCCGGTTGTCATAACAGCTCGCGTTGTTTTGGCAGGACCGTCCCAATTGGAAAGCGCGATTTCTCTCTGCTTCCCAGTTTTATACCCCAAAGCCTCATCCATCAAAACGCACAAGCCACAGAGGAGTAAGACCTCTGCTAGACCCCACTCCCCACCTCTGCCAGCCATGCCAGGTCCCTCCCAGCAGTTAAAATAACACTGAAATGGATTCATTTCTCGAAAGCATAGAATTGGGAATCCAAGCAGGCTCCACACTCAAGCTCTGCTCATCTGCCAAGCTGGTCTCAAGGCAAAGTCTGCAGTTACATCACAGGCTCGCACAGGGGCATCCCCCAAAAGGCAGCAACCACCAGCTTGTAAGTGGTTTTCCACGCGGCACGTGTGGAAGCTGCAGCACAAGAACGTTCTGAGGGCAAAGCCCATATGGGGAATCGCACGGCTGCTCAATGCCCAAATCCCCTTTTTACTGCATTTACCTCACCAGAGAAGGGCAGCAGGCCACCCGCAGCGTGGTGTTGGGGAAAAGCAAGGAGAGCATCTGGGAACCTTCATGAGGAGCAGGCTCAAAGCAGAGCTAGCCCTAACGGGGCTCCCGTAACAGCCAGTGGAGCTGCACTGATTTGCACCCAAGAGGGGGCTTCACGCGGACCCTCCCCCTGCACGCACACACAATTTGTCTTAATCCTACCAAATGTGTTTGGAAGCTACGTGAAAACAATAGAAAGCCAACTTTTGGCTGCAAGGAGCACGAGATACATCTGCACTCTGACGCTGCCAAGACTCACCCAGAGCGACTTCTTACTTTATTAATGGCTGCATAATAAACTGTCGAAAACACAGCTTTGCCATAGAAACCCTGGCACAGCCTGCACACAAAAGCAGAGCTAGTGGGTGCTATCTGAGTGTAGAAAAGCTCATCTCCCTACACAAGATCCTTGGGGACCAGCACACCAGCCTGCTGGAGTGAGTTTAGTGCCTTCTGGATGTCCCTCCTGCACAGCCAGCCCTCCTGAAAATTGTGGGTCCTGGTCCTGCCCTTCCAAGAGCGTTGCAAGAATGAATTGTGCGCCCAGTTAGCCCAGGTGACTTCACAGGACCTATACAAAGCCCTGCAGAGCTATAGCTTGAGCAGAGATGCAAACTGAGAGGGAGGTTTAAGCTGCTCCGGTTCTGGTCCCTCGACAGTCCAGTTACCCCCATCGTGGGTACCAAATTGGCTGGAGGAAGAGGTTCTGCTCATCACTGTGCTGAAGAACTAACTGCTCTTTTATTACTAAGGGATTGGAATATACGAACTCCTTATTAAGAGAGGGGGGGGAAAAAAAAGGGATTCTATGAAGGAGGGACAGAGAGAGAGGCTGCAGGCAGAGCCAAGAACTGTAGCCGGAGCTCAGGCAGAAGCAGCACCTGGGAAACAGCAAGAGTTGCTGACATGCCCAGGCTGTTGCAATCACAGGCAACCGGTTGCTTGGCACACTCCCTCCTGCTCCCCGGGATCCGGGAAGGCTGCGGCCACGAGGGCCTGGCAGCTGGTGTGCACGTGTGAGCCAGTTCTACACTCCTCCACAGCTACCTGAGGTGCCTGAGCACATTGCCATCACCACCCCAGCTGGCTTTTAGGGTTCCTGGAAACCTGGCCCACTGTTTCTTGAGCGTGTCAAGCCCAGAGGCACCCATTCCTGGAAAAAGCTGGCTTGAATCCCATGTGCAGGAACAACTGGGGATTTAACGGTGGGAATGGCACTCAGAGTGCAGCCTCCCTCCTGCCTGACGCTGCCCCAGGTTAACCCCCAGCCCCACTTACATTCTGATCCATGGTCTCGGGGATGAACTCGCCCTCGCTGTTGATGCTGGTATAGGATCCCTGGCGAGCAATCTGCTGCTGCTCCTCGGGAACGCTCCCCGGGGGCGGAGAGCTCCGGCCGGTGTGCAGAGAGCCTACGACATGGAAAAGGCACGGGTCAAGGAGAGGACTTGCCACATCCAAGTCCTTCCAGAGATGCTGATCACAGACCTCCAGGAGACGCCACTAGGTTTGAACTTGTGTGGAAGAGAATGGAGCTAGAGATGCAATATTGTTTATGGACATCCTACACAGCTTTTGCAACAGGGACAGTTTCTTACTGTGGGGCCACGCAACATCTAGCAGACTTAGCCTTCAAGCTACCCTGGATCTTAAAAGCTGTGCACTGTGTGCAGGTGCTCTGTTGATGCCAGAAAGAAAAGAGCTCCAGAGTTTTGTTGTGATTGTGTTGTCAATCCCAAAGCAAAATGCAAACTCCAAACCCACCTCCCCTCTTTCACCTCCGGGCATTTCCTCCCTGGACCACATCACTGCCTCCTTCAGCAATGTGGGAAACAGCCCAGCTGAACTTGTTGCAACATTACTTCTTACGTGGAAAACCACTTGCACTCAAATACCCCTCTTCTCTCTCCCTTCCCTATATGAAAGTATAGAGGAAGGAAAAACAGTCCTTAAATCCATGAACCATAGCAAGGGGAATGACCTATAGGATCAGCTCGTCCCACATCCTGCCCAGGGAGGGTTGTCTCCCCTGTCTGTAGCCTCAGAGGCTCCATGCCTGCAGTTGGCAGAACGTCTGTACGAGGCAGAGCCACCTGGAAACCCCTAGGGCTTTGCAGTGCATCATGCACACCCCAGCACACGAAGCAAGGCTTTCACAGGCATCCCACAAGACTGTTTAGCAAAGGGGGGGGGGTGTGGGGTGTGTGTCTGTTTTGCCCCTATGAGAGAGCTCCAAAGCTTCCTTACACCAACATCCCATTCCTCTCCCTTATTCCCCACAAATTCACCCTAATTGTTTCCTTGCGCCTTTTCAGGATATAGAGAGCGTTGCCCTCGCTTAGCCCAGATGGATGCACAGGCTTAGCTCTGCTTGTCTTTCTGCAGTCCCTCCCCTCCATCCCTGGGCTGTCATCACTTCATGGCAAGGAATTGCTGACGGAGGTCCGTGCTGCTCCGTGCTGGAGCTTAAACCAGTCGTTATTGTGCAATGTGAGCCTTCACACAACACAACAACTTGTTTTTAAGCAGGCTTCTAAAATACCACACATCCTTTAAGAATTAAGAAAGCACAAGGAGATGTGTTTCCTTACACTTCGTATCCATTTTTGCAGCAGTCTCGCCAACTCCTTGGTTCATTACCACCACTTGGTAACAACGTGCCCAGGCTAAACACAAAATTGCAAGAGAAAGGTATGGGGAAGGGGCCTATCCCACGGTGAAAATTCAACACTGGAGAGTCAACACAACCCTTCTGCCTCTTCTGCTGCTATTCTGCATCACAGCTACTTTGCCAGATTGATCTCTGGCATAAATCCATCAGCGTGATCAGCACTACAAATCCGAGTCCCCACCTCTCATTTAAGCTGATACACATCAGGAGCTGCTAACGTTAGCAGTGTCACACCAGCATTAAAGATCACTACATCAGTCCTGCTGGATTTATACCAAATGCATAGATATCTTTGTCCCACAGTACATCTCCCTTCAGACTCCTTGTTCTGATTGTAAAAATAAAAGTCATATGGCTTTGAGTTACTTTCTTTTCTTTTTTTTTCCCCTTCTTCCTATTTTCTCCTTCACAGATTTCCTGGAGGATAAGAACACAGCGAAAAAAAACAGTCCCACTGAAGTAACGCCAAGATCAAGGGGAGAGAATCTCTCGAGTGCTGTGGCATTCATAATGAACTGGCTTTCCACCAGCCCTAAAAACAAAACCAGTTGGGAAGTACGGCATCCTCTCTTTGAAGATAAATAAACAAACGTTTAACCATTTAACAGTTCGGGCACCCTGGATAAATCACTGCGTTATCATCCCCTCCTTTGCTTAGCAGATGTCAATCCAGAATGCTGCATAAAGAGATTAGGGTGGCTCTTGCTCCCAAAAAGCCGCTAGGGAATTTGACATGGTATAACCGCTCTGTCTTAGCTCTGTGGAGCTGAGCTGGATACGGAGTTGTTACTACTACGGTGAGGTGTGGGATCTCTCGCTGCAACAACCCACCCACTGCCCAGGAAGCCTTCGACGCGGATTTTACACAGAGCTGTACATGCCCTGCTTGATTTTGAACCCAGGGAGTTAAATGAGATTTATCACAAGCGTAAAGACTTAGCATGATCTCACATTAAGCCTTTGCCTGTAACAACTACTCCCAGTCATCAGGTCAGTTGTGTTTGACCTTCCAGAGTCACATTTCCTGCCAAAAACTGTAAGAGGGGATAAGACACTCGCCATTTCCCAGCAGGCAAGGAAGTTAAACAAAATGCTCAGGCTTTTGCACGCCTGGAAACCGCTGGATTGAACCCGATGCCTTTCAGCCAGGCTGTTTGGGTAAAAAAGCTGCTCAAAGTAATTTATGCAGCTTCACACCTCCAGGAGCACTGGTTGCTGCTGCTTCACATCCGAGGAACACAGGGAGGTGGTGGGAGCAGAGCTCTGGAGCCCAAGACTGATTCCTCCCTCCAGCCCTATCCTGCCCTGTTAACAAAAGAGGGGAATGGAAATGGGGCAACACGAGGCATACTGGATATATTAGATAATGCTGCTTCACACACCCAGAGGCAGAGGAAAAAATGGACAGACAAGCCCAGATGTGCCTGTTTGACACATCAAGGATGCCCTTCGCGCTTGACCTAATACTCAACGAACAGCAGCACCATGCAGAGAGAGGAGACCCCCAAGGGCCTGTCCTCGTGGGGTCTACAGGATTACATGTGAGCTCCAGTCCTCAGACCCAGTGGGGATGGGGCAGGCTCTGAGGCACTTCTTTATAAGCCAAATGCTGGCTGGATCTCAGCAGCTCTATTCAGGATTCCTGAACTCAGAGAAACTCTGCAGATTGGCACCGGTTGAGCATCTGACCTCGGTTACCCTCTGGAGCAAGGTGCTTTGGGAAGGGACTCCTGCTCCATGTTACACTCACTAATGTAAAGCCATATATTTGAGGCTAGAGCACAGCATGTCCCGAGCAGGGTGAACCAGGCCAGCACGGAGACTTACAGTCACTGCTGGCATCTGCTGGGGTCTTTCATGTTCCCTTCTGTTATTTTTATTTAAGAAGTGTCTTTCATGCAGTATGTGCAGAGCTCATGGTGCTGCACGTACAGCCAGCTCCCCTGTGCCAGCCTTGGCTTCCCTCCGCCTCCCCGTTCCCCGGCTTCACCCTTTCCCTGACCTGGCAGGTCCTTCCCCAAAACTTCATCCATCGCTTGATGGGGATCAAGCCGGGGTCCCGATGGAGAAGAGAAGCCCCTTAGAAGTCAGAGCTTGGGAGGGTTTGTTGGCAGCCGCCTACACTCACAGCTGCAGCCACGGAGAGCCCAGCCCTGGGATGACATCGCCGCAGAGCCCAATGAAGGACAATGACATCAAGATGTGCCGTTCCTCTGAGCCCTGGCAGAAACACGGGGCTCAGGATGCAGCAGCAGCAGAAGAGGAGGAGATAAACCTGCAGGAAACTTCTCATTTTGTGACTGTTCAGGGGAGGTCTGAGCAGACGGACCAAATCTCCCTCGATTTCTTCTTTTTGAGTGGGACCTCTACAAGTTTCCCTCCTCGCCCTCCCGATCCTCTGAGGATGGATTCCTACATCTTGATTTAAGGCAAACTTTAGGGTACATCTATGCTAATAAGCAGGACAGAGCCCATTTTCTAGCCCTAAAGAAGCTGGCACGATGCACACAGACAAATTCTCCTCCTCTTCTCAAAACAGAGGGGGTCTCATCCATCTTAACGCCTGCAACAGGTCTCTAGCCCATGCTGCCCCAGTTTGTACCCGGGCGCCGCTGGGATGGCAGTTTCTGGTACAGGGTTGGCCAGGGAATGTGCTAATGATTAAGCAACCTCATCAACGGCCAGCCAGTGTTTGTGTCCTGGCCCTGTGAATTTAACAGCACAGATATCACCTCCAGGTCTTTGTTTTTCAGAGTCATCTGGCCAGCCTGGGCACCAGCAAAGTCTTTCTACCACCCGCCTCCGGAGATCTGCATTCAAATCCTCAGCAACTTGGTTTGCCACCATGGAAAAATAAAAATAAATAAAAAAATACAGCTTTTGGCAAACGTTTCCACTGAAATGGTGATTCTGGAATAGGGCTCTCGAATAATTTGTGGGTAATGTTGTGAAACATGTATTTCTTCAAAGTACATAAAAACAACCTATAGGTATCTGAAAATCCAGAACCCCAATAAATTTTCAGCCAAAATTTCCTGGCACTCAGCTGAACACTTGCAGATGCTGGTCACCAAGAGACTGGAACATTTTCCACTTAAAAAAAAAAAAAAGAAAAAAAAAAAAGCGGGGTTTGGATGTTTTACTGAAAAAAAGTTTTGGGAGAAAAAAAAAAAAGAAAATATTGACTTTGCATAAGGTTTTTCAGGGACATGGACTGAAGACACTTTCTGTCCAGCAGAAGCAAAAATAGCCAAAATCTTCCCCAGAACATCTACCCCCCCCCTTCCAATGTGCTTGTGCCAACAACATGCAGTTTTATTATTTTTCACTGCTGCTAACATGGCAGAGTCAGCAGAAAAACATGAGACATCCCAGAAACACTGAGAACATGACCCTGAACCACCTTTTTTTTTTCATAAAGTCACTTTAAATCTCCTTTTAAATGTGATTCCAAGAGAAAAGCTGAACTGAGTTAAGATCCTCTCTTGATAGCAGCCACTTTGATGCCAGCAGAAGCAAACACTGAAATATCTTGCAATTACAAGTGAAGAATAGTTTCTCCTGCAGAAACCCCAGCCTCTTCGGCTGCCTTTTGACCACTAAGTTCAGTGAAATCCCCGCTTCGGGGAACCACAACACAGGATCATCTCTGCCTGTCTGTTGCCCGACGTTCAGTTTTATGCTCCATTTGAAACACTGGTCTCCTTTTTCAGCTCGCTGGAGTTTCTGCCCAGCTGCTAGATTATCCAGACTCAGAAAGTGAAAAAGCTGGATGTGCTGGATTGTGAACACCTAAGCAGGGCTGTAGTAGCTTCCTACAGACCCCAGATAACTCCAAAGAGAGGGGTCTGGTGTGCTGTTACCCACGCAGAGGGTTGGTTGCAACCTCTTTTCAAACTAAGAGCAAGACTGATGGTCTGCATGGAAAAAAACCACACTAGATAGATGACTTTAGCACGGGCTCATTACCTTTGCTACCTAACAGCGTTGAGGACAATGGTTTTGGTGCATTAGTGGTCATCATGTAGACCCTCCTGAAGATCCCAACTTTAGCACACTCTGCATCCCACATCTGGTGCTCCCAGTCCTCCTCCTCCATTACCTAGATTAAACCAGCATGTTATATCCATTCCTCCACTCCGCTGTTTAGGCATTCCCTCAAAATCCATCCGTACCTCAGGCTGTCACCCCTGCAGAGCTGATCTCTCTTCCTTTGTCTGCCTTATCTACATGAAGGATGCCGTTCAAGGCAGTGACACCTCACAGTCAGTGGCGTGGACCTGGTCAGGGACTCTCTCTGTGTGTTGCAGCAGCTCCAAAACAGTAAGGAAAGGTGAAAGTGTTGACACAGAAGTCTAACTTGGCAAGAATAATCTTCTCACTAGCACAGGCACACATGGGATCAATTCTGCCCATCACGCTCAGTTCACACATCAGTGACAGCTCCCGGTGCCACAGCTCTTCACTGACTTACGTTAACAGCTTAACGAGTGCCAAACCAGGGCAGAGCAGCAGAGATGTTTCACACGAGCACAGTTTCTGCTGAGGCTCTGTGCCTTAACATGTATTTCTGTGACTCAGAATTATCTAGTGACTCTGCCAGACTCTGGGCAAACTCTCAAGAGTCGTGTGAGCTCGCAAAAACACCCCACAATAGAAAGAGACACCCCTGGCACATTCAAACACCAGGCCCAAAGAGAGCTCTTGCACCACCCACGCCTGGCTTTGGTAAAAGCTGGGCTCGGCTGCACAAGGGGCTGTATTGGACCTACCCCAGAAGAACATTTCCTATAGATCATTGTCTGAGATGCAGCAAACCACAGGATACGTTATCAAGGCAGCACAGGCTAAGAGACAGAGAAAGGGCAAATCCTTGGAGAAAAACACTCTTTTGTTGCACAGAGAGTTTGGAAGTGTTTACTGCCATGTAAGTACAAGGTATCTTTGGAGGTTGAAGCATATATTCATGTATATTTGTACAGGAGGACCCCAATTTATTCAAGGCCTCTGATGCTGTCATTTCTACAGTTGTTGAAAAATTGTATGAAAACAATAGAGATCTGTAGAAATTACTCTAACCAACGCCCACCAATGCAGCAGAGGACACTCGGGCTATTTCAGGATCATTGAATCTGCCTATAGGTTGTAATATGAGTAATTATACCTCTGCTATATACCAAGAAAAGCATAAATTCAAGCACAGAAAACCAAAGAAAAGACCACACAAGGCTATGAACAAACTCCAGTCCCTGCAGGGCTACAAGAAGAGACTAGGCATTTGCCAGAGTGGCTTCAGAGGCTGCAGGTTATCTATTCTCAGCACCTCTGAAGGAAAGGGATGCTCCCCTGCACCTGAAATGTGACTGCTGCAAGACACTGTGCACATCCCTGCTCCTGAGAAACCATAAAAGCACAGACTTCATTTCACCAACAAGACCAGATCAGTGGCACAGAGACACATATGTGGTCAAGTTGGTCCCAGCTCAGGAGCTAAGGAACCCAAGCCTGTTTAGTTACGTTATTGTGCTAACTGGGGAATAGGGAGAGACACCAAGAGAACAGCAGCAAATGGTTAAAGCAATAATAATGACAAGGTCTCAAAAAGCCTTGTTTTTTTATAGATCCTCACTCTTTGCTTCAGTAAAGCTCAGTAGCATTGAATTCACTGGAGATTTTTACCACTGCATTTCTCCCCTCAAATTACACCTCAGATCCCCTGCTCTTCATGTCAATCATGTCTCTGCTCAGCACCACCTCATCTGACCCATGCAGCCTGAAGAGTCTCCTCCTCAGGCTGAGGATGAGCAGCACTGCACTGAGCTACTGGTGGGAGACATCGGGGTGGCCGTCCAGACTGTAGCAGCTACAGGGTTGTGACAGGAAAGAGAAAGGGGACAACGGCCAGCTTGTAACAGCACAGAACACCCCGCAAAGCACTGCGTTTCACTGACCTGTTGAATACTTCCGCGTCCTCTCGGAGTCCTTGTACAGGGATCCCATGATATCCCCCATGGATCTGGAGATCCTCATTTCGTGCTGTTTACTGTTGTTTGGCTGGAGGAGCTGGGAATTAGACAAAGTGAATGATGAGACTCTGTTGCAGCCCTTACAGACACATCATGTGAAACCCTGCATTTGGCTCCCCAGGACCATGTTACCCCAGAACCATAAAAAAAAAAAAGGACATGTATGTAATCTAAGATGATCCAAAAATCACTCACAAACAACTCACATCTGTTATTAAAATACTCCAATAAGGTAAGTTTGGACTCCAGCTGATAATGGTAAATACAGATATTTGACATAAAAGACTGTTCCCATACTGCATTATTTCCAGATAGATAGAGAGACTGATCCCTGAACCCAAATTTGCAGTCCCAAAATCAGAGCCTGTCCTCCATGCTCCACAGACTTCAGTGGCAGAAGTTCCTCTGTAACAGAGCAGAGGAACAGAGAGTGGAGGATCAGGAGAACACAGATTGGAGGATGGGGCTCTGCTGTGGAAGACAGATTGGGAGAAAGCAACGAAATTACAATCCAGGAGGCAGTTTAAGTTGTAGAGGCCAAGTCTTACTAAGATAACGTGCTACAGCGTGCTGTGATATTGTGATAATTTTATGTATGGCCTCGGAACCATATGTTCTTGCACAGTTACATGCTTCAAGAAGAGTTTGACCTACTCTCAAAGGTACACATGAATCTACCTGGCTGCTCTGCTCTAAGTAGTTAACTTGCAATACTGCAGTGTTCCTGCAGTTGTTAGAGCAGATCATCCCATTGCTGCCCAGGATTTAGGAAACCCTGATTGATGGCTCAGTTTTCCCCTGGGACTCCAGTCCCTGCACCCTTTGAGAGCCTCTCAAAAGGAACAGAGGAGTTCCAGGAGCTGCAAGCACCAGCGGTAGCATGAGGACAAGCAGTATGAGTTTCAAGACTCCCAGTCTCTCCGGTACTTCTAGGAAATATAAGGAAGAAATGGAGTTGCAACATCTGCAGATCCCTTACAGCCTGTGCTTGGGGCAGCACGACATGTGCTTTGGCAAGACACTGTGTGCAGGCGAGGTCAGGCTAACGGGCTTAACTGCAAAACCACTGAGCTCAGGAAAAACAAATAAAAAAATAAATATTGGGGGAAAAAAAAAAAGACAGTCTTTCATGAGATGGAAGGATTCTCCAGTTTGTTCTCCCTGGCCTTTAGTATTGCAGCAGTACATGGAGGGAACGGTCCCCACACTGTCACCCAGGATGGCAAGGACCAAGGCTTGTGATGTATATGGAGGAGAGGCTATAGAGAAATGGTGACAGCATCCCTAGGCAGAAAGCACAAGGCATTCTCCTGGGATTTAACCTTGTTTGAAGAGCAGTACAGCACTTAACCCTTCACAGGCTGCAGGAAGAGCTAGAGGGAGCTGAGCTTAGTCTCTGGGCTGCTACCACAGGAGGATTTCCGAGTGGTTGAGCCAGAGCAGGGCTGACCCCCATCACAACCAGCTTGCCCTCTGCTCTGCACCATCAGGAGTCTCGTTTCCACTCCCCAACACAATAACAAGTCATCTCGCGCCGGACACAAAAGAGCAGAGAAGGTGAAGGGCTCACATTCGCTTTCTTTGGAGCGCTCACAAGGACCCGCAGGCTCTTCAGGGAAGGGCTCAGCTCCAACTGTTCCATCGCTTTGTCCAAATCTTCCTGGGATTTCAGCGGGATCAGGAGCTGGAAGGGATTGAACAAACACCGGAGCACGGCAGTGTCACACTTTTGGGTAAACAGAGGAAGCCAGATCCTCGCAGTGAGCAGCCTGGGAATCGGGGGATGAGGGAGGAACCCAAGAAGGCGGATGGAAAACAGAGCCCCCATGCCCTCCAGCTTGCCGAGCTCTAACATTTTCTTCCAAGTTCTCATCTACCAAGGAACAGATGCAAAAAAAAAAATCACAACAAAAAACATCTGCAAGGTGTGAACTTAAAGGTCACATCACCAATTCAGCTGGTGGGAAGAGGAGAGGGCTGAAATGAAACCTTAGGCTTGCTGCCTGCTAACTCTGGGGCTGCTGTGATCTTAGAACTTGTAGGCAAGACCTGCTGCTACCCAGTCCCAAAAGAGCCCCACGCATTCTTCCTGGGTCATGCTCCAAGAAAGCAGTGAGCTCCACCAAAGCGCTGGTAGATTCTCAGAGGCCTTCCCTTCTGCTGCAACCTGTGTTCCTGGACACTGACACAGTCTCCCCAGTGTTTGGGCATCAGGTGAACCCAGGGAACATCTCACAAATAAGAGTCTCTTCCCTTTTGATGTGAAAGGTGTGCACTGCTCTCCCTCCAAGAACCACTTCTTTAATTCCCAGAAGGACAAATTCAGCTTCTGATCTTTGTAAAGTAAACAGAACAGAGCAGTACATAGTGCCGTGTCTACCAGGTAGCTAAAGGTCCTGATGTTTTCCTGGTAAGTGGCAGACTATTGCCCTCCTATCTCCAGAGAGAATTTGACCCTCCTGACATTGCTGTGTGGCGTACCACGTCCTGCAAAGCTTCCAACACCCAACACAGCTGCACTTCAGAGGGGCTCTGTGGCCTTCCTGGTGCCCTGGGCTAAGATTAAAAACACAACTTTTTGCCCCACATCCAGGGGCATTCTGCCTAATCCCATAAAAACCAGACCTCGGCCTCTGTAGGTTGCCTCGGGCATTGGCACCGAGTCCAGCCAACACAGCACGTTATACTCATGCCTGTGCCAAAGCACACAGCGGTTCCACCTACCAAAGGGACAGAGCGGCCGCAGCTCCCAGTAGGCTCCCACTGGTCTTACTGGGAGCCACAGCTGCCCAAAACTTCTGAAAGGCCCTGGGTGATCAGTTTTCATGCCACCAGCCACAGAACGCACCTCAGATCAAATGTTCCAGAAGAAGACACTCAAAAGCTGCCTGTGACCACCTTTTTGATCCCAGGGTGTTGCCAAGGGTTTGGCTGTTGGCCTGCAGGCAAATACACCTCAGACTGTGTGTGCTGAGGCTAGGACTCTGGGCATGACCAGGGTCAAGGGAAGGCTGTGGGCCCTGACCAACAAGATGAGGTTTCACCTCAGGAAACTGCTACAGTCACCTTCTCCACCCAAGAATCACAGCCTGATTCACCAAGCTCCATCCCAGGGGTCTGCAGTGTGAACATCTCAAGGTTTGGATTAAGTTTCTCCTCTCCTGTGGTTACCTTTTATCCCCATTTTTCACACAGGGAACCAAATCATATGCAGGCCACTTCTTTCATATGATAAACGTCAAGTTTATCACCCAAGAAAGCCAAGCTCCCACAGCTGTGAACAGTAGGTGGTCCTCAGCTTATACCTACTTTAGGCCTACTTCAAGATACTGAAAGCCAGGTCTGCAAAGGGGCACTGCAATAGCTAGGTTTAATGGAACCTGATTTCTGTAGAGTTTACAGTCCCAAATTAGATACCCACGACCCCTACAGCTTGCAGAGGAGAGTTAGATATCCAGAAATGGGATAAAGAGGTGAGGAAAGTAAGCTGCCAGGTGCAATTGCTGGAAGCAGTGATAATTGCTGAGGAAAGACAAGGCCAGTTCTCAAAAGATACCTAAGCAACAAACTCCAGGTTGAGTTAGGAGTGCTCTTCTAGTGTAAGGTATGCAAATGTGGTTGAGAAATTTCTACAAAAAGTCACAAGAAGAGACTGCAGAGCAAAGCATTTAGCATATTTGCCCAGAAAGAGGGATAATTTGGTTGTGTAGCCTTTGTCTGGAAACTATTTAGTTATTTGTGTGTAGGAAAAAGATTCCAAGGGGAACTCTTGAGAAAGCCTTGTCCCAAAATGTCCTACAGGCTGTTGATGAGGGGACTTGATGTTCTCAACCAAACCAGATGGGGAAAAGTTCAGATGTCCCTTACCTCCTGAGCAATAGACCTAACCAGCTGTGGGGTTTGCAGAGAACACCAACACTAGTCTTGTCTGGGCTGGGTTTCCAGCAAGGCTGGAAACAGATTCCCAGTTTGGGACAGGGCTTGGACATGAATGAAAGGAAGGTACTCACCAGGTAGATATCAACTATTTGGGCTTTCAGTAGGTCCACAGAGTAAATGGTCAGCCCATGGTTCATGGTTAAACATTGGGATCGAATGAATCAGCCATGGTCACAGCAGATACCAGACAAAGATGGTATTGAATATGTCTCCCAAATGCTGTCCAGCTGTTCTCAGACAGCCTATTTCCTTAAGCAGTAAAGCTTAAGAGATATTGGTACACTCTTGGTGCACTGCTTAACACTCTTAAAGTTCCCAAGGGCTCCACAGGTGCATCAAGCAGACAAGCCTTCTCTCCTACTTTCCCCCAAGCAGAAATGAGAACGGTGGAGAGCTGCTCCCCCCTCATCTCACCACCAAGCAGAATTTGACTCTGAACTCTAAGTCCCATTGCTCATCCATCCTTTTACTGAGCTCCTCAAAAATGTTCGGAGCAACCCCTCGGCTGTTCCCTTGAACAAAATGTTCTGCAAGTCACTCCATCTCACTCCAATATCACAACATTAACACATTTGCAGGCCTGCTTCGGAGGAGCCAAAAACATCAGGCAGAAATTGCCCTCCTGTAAAAGGGACTGGAGCCAGTATTTAGCTTGGCTTTACCTATTACCCACATCTGGCAAGTAGATTTCGCTCCATTTGGCTTCCAGACTGTGGCACACATGGATATCAGGAACAGATATCCACTAGGCACGAAACTAAATATAGACTCGTGCAGAACCACGGAAGTAATTGCCAGGGTGCACTTCCAGTAACTGGGTTTATTCTGTCTACAGAGCGAGCAGCTGTGATGAACAGCAAAGTTTACTTACACAGAAGTTTCACTAAATAGAGCTTATTAGATTTTCCTCTTGCTTTTAAACAGTATACTCCCCTGGAGCCCGATGTTTTAGTACGGGACTTGGTAGTCAATCCACTGCAGTCTAAGAAAGTGAGTGCAAAGGGTGAGTTTTCACCGACTACAACAGTATCGCTGGACCTCACTCTGTAAGACACCGCAGAAAGCCAAAGAATAGTAGGAAACGGGGTTGGGGAAAAATCTGAGAGGTCAATTAGTTCATCTTCCTGCCCAATGCAGGACCAACTGGCATCAACAATTCTCGACAAATGTTTGTGAAATGTGCTTTTAAAGACCTCTCCTCCCCCACCCCGTAACAGAGCTCCTACCACTTCCCTAGGCTTTAAGTCTCCCAAAGCTTCCGAAATGATGCCGAGAGGACAGCCTCGGAGGAGAGAAGGGGAGGTCGGAAGGGAACTAGCGGCACAGCGAGGTTCAGTGTTCTGCCCAAAGTGACAAATCGGTGATAGAAGATGGGACAAACGACAAAGTAACACTTAGTCACACCTGGAGAAGCTGTTCAGCAGCGTATACAGATTAAATTCAGGCAGAGCATCTGCTGCAGAAGCCAGTCTTTAAATCTGTAACACAGGCAACCATCCAACAAACACCACGCCATGTTGTACACGGCCAGGCCAGATTCTGCTGTCCTGCTCATCAGAAAGATGAGCCCAGCCTAACGTTAGAGATGCAGACATGCCCCATGCAGTACGCCCACAGCCAGGCCCCGCTCTTATCTATACCAGCCCAAGGCTGCTGATCCCATGGTCCCACCAGGATGTGATTCATGCGTGCCCCTGCTCCACCCAGCTGGCATGCTCATCTCCCTCATCTTGGCTTCAGGATTCCTGCTTCACTGGGACAGGGACTGACATTTAGTGAGCTTTTGTAGGGGCCTCTTGACCTCAGTGTAATTTTGGTCTACAAGGTGCTTCCGCATGAGAAATATCTGATGACAACAAAGAATCGCCACAGAGTTCCCTTTAGATCATGAAGAAAGGGGGTAACATTTAGCTGTAATGAGTCTGTGGTCAGGCCACCTCTGAGATCAGCGGTCAGGAGACTAAAAAACCTGACCCAGAACATGGCAGGAGCCAGATGGCGGGGGTGTCACCATGTGGACATGTAGGCTACCTCCCCAAAGGTTGCTTTTGTGTGTTTATAGCATTTCCATAATAACAACCCTGAATTACTACTGCTCAGACCTCTTCCCAAAGGTGTGGGTTCTCATAAGAAGGAATTTTTATGTACAGAAAAAGAAAACACTGAAGGTCCTTCTCAACCCTAAGAAGTCAGGAGTACCCAAAGGCCTGTTCACGGTCCTGCAACGTGCTGTGCACATGCCCAGGAAGACAGTCTGTAACGCAGGATAAAAATGCCTTATTTAAGCTTCTGTTTGCTGTTGCTGAAAAAAAAATTCCTCTTCCAGTGGAAAGAAACCTGGAATGAAATGAGTCATTCCTAGGGAATTCAATGGCAGGCTTTTCCCGGGAGGGCTGTCAGAGAATGGCCAAGATTAGAAACCTGAGCACATTCAAAGCCAAAACCCAGCGGACACTTTGATATCATGAGGTCCCTATTATAAAAGAAAAGCAACTTTTTTTTTGTGGAGCAAATCTCCATTGAAACAGAAGGAAGAAAAATAAAAGGAAAAAAGAGAGAAAGCTCTCTTCATTACCTCCATCTCCATTCATACTTTAATGAGAGGCTGCAGTCATTTACAATTAATACTTGAACGAGCAAGCTGTCAGAACAGACCCAAAAGAACTGGTGTTTAAAAGCCCACCTGTTTGTCATCCGGCCATCTCCTCCTTCCCAAAGCCAAAGCCACCTTAAGAAGCCAATGGCTTCAGCTGCTTGCCCAGCTCATGGCAAGATGCCCCACAAGAAAACACTAAGCACATCAAAGCAGATGCCAAGTGTTGCTTCCTTCTAGGTAAAGGCCCTCATCAGTGCCCCCCCTTCAGACACAGTGCTGGGCTCAAAGAACAAGTTGGAAAAACACAGTAGCTTGTGTTATGAGGAAGGTCAGAGCAGAAAGATCTTCAAGCCTTAAAATGCAAAGATCACAGAGGGAGGGTCATTTGGCTGCTTCTATGTGGCCACAGGACCTGCTAGAGGAACCTTCGGTGATGCACATTTCATGCAGACCTAACCACAGGAACATGCACATGGTTATGGGGTTTTGGGATGAAACAAAGTCAAAGGTCAAAGATCTACTAGATCAAAGTAGAGTGTGCTGTCCCTCATGCTCTGGACTTCACCATGCTCCTGCAACTGCCCCCAAGGTAGGATGGCTTCCCATGCAACCCAAACACACAGTAGCCTGCAGACACTTCATGTGGCTCTCAGGAAAGCCACTGTCTCAGCCTTTCTCCTCTCTGCCCTGTGTGTGCTCTCACACTCTGAAAGTTGGTCCCATGGCCTCAAGGGTGTTAATGGGGAAACATCTACTGCTGCTGGCTGTGCAGATGAACTGACAGTGTCTCCATCGTTTCAGTTACTTAATTCCTTACCCTGTCTGAGTGAGGGGAACTTTTTGTTCTGGGGGAAAGACAACGTTCCTGAATCACCATTTAATAGGCCTCAATTGAAATAATTTTAAGAAGGGGAAAATCCTGGCTTGGAGTCTGAGAATCCAACAGATCTGTGGCCGGACAACAGCCACTGACACTCCCTAGCTGGGAGCCACAAAATAAGACTATTTTTTTTCACATCAATGTACAAATTTAAATTAGGGCCTTAAGAAAAAACCACTGCTCAATTATGAAGTGGGCACCGGGCACCCTAAAACTCCCTTAGTAATAAGGAGAAGAGTACCTCATTGTTCACACAGACTAAGTCCATCGTCTGTCCAAAAGCATCCGTGACCTTCTGCACCACTTCTTTGAATCTGACTGGTCTTGGAAACTGGATAATCCTGTACACACAAATACAACAGTCTCAATTTAGCAGAAGCACACTGGAATTTGGGACAATTCAGAAGCAAGGACCTGTATGCTTCTGTCACGAAGCATAAAGCTCGCTCCTTGCTTTTACACTCATACTGCTCACCTCCTATGCCCAAGGCAGGACTTGATCTACCCTGTAAGAATATCTACCCAAAATCCTAGTGCAGCTCCTCTGCTCCTCCCCCTGCTGTGAGGCACAGGTGGAAAAGAAGAGAGTCCAGTAGCCCTTCACTGGAGAAGAACCAGGATCAGGCACTGGTCAGCGAGTTATCTCCATTTTCAGCAAAAGACTCTGAATACGGAGGAGGGATGGAAGAGAGAACAACGCAGTTTGGCAACCTGTGACTCTCCTGTACCATCACATGCAGCAGCTCTACAGGAACACATCAGCAGGTACCGTCTAGCCCTATGGCCATATTAGTTAAATTTTCTTTGGCTTTAACATGCACCTTGGGCCATTAGCCTGCGAGTTTCCAGCCCCATGTCCTGCCCTGCCACAGTCACCGAGCAGAGGTGATTCCATGAAAATGTCAAGCAGGGAAGGGCGGGCAAGCTTTAACTCCCAAGTTCTATTTTTATGGGACCCATGCCCAAAATCTGGTTATCTTAAGTAAGTGTCATAGGCTGCTAATCAAAGGACATGTTTCTTTAGACTTGCAGCTCAGCTGTGGTTCAGCAGGGCTCAAGAATTAAAAAGAGAAAAAGATCCAAGTGTGCACCCTGCGTCCCTGGGAAGAGGCATTTAATTACTTCCAGCTTGGGAACCACTTTGCCTGCGTGCACATCCCAGGAGGTACTTGTGGCAAATGGGATGACAAGGCAAGGCTCTTGCATATAAAATGATAGTGGATTTTAGGGGAAGGAGTCCTGCTATGAGCTCATCTGCAGCTGGCTAAAGTCAGTAGGATGACATTGGGTAACAAGGGTAATTTGTCCCTGTACACGTGGGGGACTGAGTTGGGTACATACCTTTTCTCTCCTTCATACTCGAACTTGATCCTGACATTTCGCTGCTGAAAGAAAAAGCAGAAAGCGGTTAGGTTCCAAACTGCATCCCAGACTGACACGCGGATCCAAAGCTGACAGCAGTTTTCAGGGAGACTCCCCTAACTCCAGTGGCATCTGGTCTACCTAGGGCCAAGCTGCCTGCTGGACTCAAGGACTTTGGGGAAACTCCATACTGCCAATAAAACTGCTTGTCAAAAAATAAGATCTTTTATAAACAAGAGGACACTCTTTCATCTGTCTAACTGTTTTAATAAAATGCATTAATAGAAGTGGGAAATTTTGAATGCTCTGAACTGAGTTGGGAACAAGGCACTACTATCAAAGAGGCAAACATTGTTAAGTGTCTGATGTCTGTCCACCTTCAGCGCTTCCCGTGGTTTTACTCCAGTACTTTTCTGTTGGAAACCCAAGAAGCAAAGCACAGAGGATGTTTAATAGAACACAGGAATATTTGAGGCAGAGAAATAAGTAAAAGCAAGCATGCTATAATGGAAGTGGAGAAACAATCTTGGATTTTAAAAGCTAACAGTGCTGGGGTGGTTGTTATTTTCTTAGGACATACAAAATGTAAAATACATCAGGCGTCACTACACTATACGCAGTAAATGCCCACCCTGAACTGACCGGTTGCTCACCTCAGGAGAAATCATTAAATTCACCCCAAGAAAACCCACCAGAATCATAGGCAGAGGGGGCACACAACTGTGCAGGGACTAGTAAAAGCCACTTCCCTCATCCTCTATTTGTGCGTATTTACCAGAGATCGAGACCACAAGGAGCCTTTTCATTCATTCAGCTTCTCAGACCGAGCCTGAGCCAAGTACCCCCCCAACATCCCTTGGCTCGTGACAGGGCTTTCCGATGGTCTCCGAGGCAGATCAAAACCCTCTTTACTTCCCAGTCACCCCAGTTAACCAGGGCTCTGCCCCTACTAGTGCACACAAGCCTCCTCAAATAGCGGTTTTCTTCCCATGGAGAAAAAAAAAGCGCTCGCCACCCCTCTGAGGTGTAACACCAGGGAGTGCTCAGTCCCGCGCCGCCTGCGTCTCACCGGGATCATCCCCGAATGGGTGGGTGACAGCCCTTCCTGAGCAAGAGCCTTATCTCTAACCCTGGATTGCCAGTGCGTGAAGGCACACTTTCCATCCTCCCCGAGGGAAAGCAGAGCCACAGTGAAACAGCTTTGTCTCTAATAAGGAAAATGAGCTGGACGGGCGTCCTTAGGTTTATTTTTAAACTGACAGCTCCTCAAGTTCTGCAAACACCCATCAAAGTTCAGGAAGTCTAAGGCTGGAGGCGATTCAGTTGAAAAAGCCTAGAAAACCCCAGAAGATTCGGGGTAAACTTGTTGGATAATCCGAAGCGCATCCTTTTTATCTCTGCTCGTGGCATTTGTTGTGTCTCCAGAAAGGCTGGGAAGAACCAGTGTTGGGACAGTCACCAAATGGGGCACTCCAGCAGTGTTACAGGCCTGTGCTAAACAGGCACTTACATCACCTCAGTGTCTACAGCCAGTTCACCAGACCCACAACATTTGGACAAATCCCAGGCTCACTTCTAGAACCAGGCTCAACCTGTAAAAATACCAAACTAACTGTAAAATGGTCCAAAATTCAAAGGGAGATGACCACAACCAACCTAGTGTTGAAGGTCCAAATCATTCTAGAGACACAAGCAAATACAGGTGGGATTTCCACCTTGGATTATCTCTGTTGGAAAATCAAAAAAAAAAAAAATAATATATGGACTCTTTTATGCCAATTTTTATTTGCCCATGCCTCTCTGAACAGGGCCTGGCTGGTTCATCCCTCCTGGATACTGGCATTAAATCAGCCAGTGGGTTCACTCCAAGTAGCTCCACAAAATCCTTCCCTAAAGTACCAGTTTAAAAAAAAGAAAATAAAAATCAGGGCAAGGAACTTTCGAGGTTTCTCCTTACAAAGGAGCAGGACGTGTAAAGGGAAAAGCTCACGCAGCTCCAGCCTTGCTGCAGGAAACCCTTCAAAACACAGGTTTCACTTTCAGAGCAGACCCAAATGTAGGGTTTGCACCGAGCTGGGACGTCACACACGTTGCCTGTTTGGGCTGAGCATCACAAACTTCGCAGACAAATAAGTTTTGAAAAACAACTTGGGGCTGGAAAATGTCAGAACACTCATATAAAGCTCCAGAGAGAGAAGAAAAGGGAAAAAAAAGAGCCACGACCCTGCTGCATCCTTTTCTTCTACATCAACAACAGGGCTGATGTACTGTGGCCCGAAGCCAGCAGAAGGGAGCCAGCTGCCCCACACCACTCCGCATCCGAGCGGAGCAACAAACACACCGCCTGCAAGAGGGGAATGAAAACTCACCTCATTTCTTAACTAGATATTATTTTTTTCTGATCTGTAACATTAACATTTTGATATATAACACTAACCTCTCGCCTCCCTTAAAGAAACCAAGACCTTAAGCTTGCAAGCATTTGGAAAAGGGATAAATATACATTTATCTATAGTCTGAGAAGTTGGTTACAGTTTTGTTTTGCAGTCTTCCCTTGGCTTGCTCATGTTTTTGACTGACAGCTAAAGCTGAATTCCTCACTGCTATCAGCTACAAATACTTTTTTTTTTTTTTTAAATAAAAAAAAAAAATGGGGGAAAAAGGGCAGTGCCCAAAGCACTAGGAAGTCCCGGGGGATGCAAACCACTTCCTAAATGCCAGAGCAGGCTGTGATTTTTTACACCCATGGAAATCTGGTTTGGAGCGACTGGTTTGAGATTACACAGGGAGCCTTGGGGGACCGCCAAGTGCTGGAGCAAAATCTCACGCGAGTCTGCTCTCAGCATCTCAAACGCTCCATCGAGGGGGAGGCAGGATCAGCATCTTCTCCATAAGGACCTCAACACAGCGTGCAACTGCTCGAGGCCAGGTCGCGGAAGAGGTCCAGGTGGTGGAAGCTGCCGGGTCCTACTCACTTCTGCCATTTTGTGAGGAATGAAGACAACAGGGACTCCTCCTTGCACAATTGAAGCCGTGCTATTTACCCTCCCGGCCATCAGATGTCAAATGAGGTTAATGGCAGCCTTGCTTTCCCCACAATCAAGAGGTCATTACTTGGTGTAGGAGAACAAGCTGAGACATCCAAGAAGGGTGTGTGTTAAAGACAGTGGAGGAGTAAGGCCACGCTGTGAGGAACCAGCCTTAAACACTGAGCCCTGGCAGAGGATTTCAGCAACGGTTTCACTGTGACAGCTGAGGCAGATAAAGGAGCAAGCAGGGGAAACTGAGGCACAAAGGCACGAGGTGCTTTGCCACAGGGTGCAAAGAAAAAGCCCAGCCCGGAGAAGAGAAGTCTCTGAGCGACTTTATTGCAGCCTTTCTATATATAAAGGGGGCTTTATAAGACAAGGAGAGGCTTTTTACCAGGTCCTGTAGTGACAGGACAAGAGGTAACAGTTTTAAACTGCAAGAGGTTGGATATAAGGAAGAAATTTCTTATAATGAGGGTAGTGAGACACTGGAAGAGGTTGCCCAGAGAAGTTGTGGATGCCTAGTCAGCAGAAACATTCAAGACCAGGCTGGATGGGGCTTTGAGCAACCTGGTCTAGTGGGAGGTGTCCCTGCCCAGGGCAGGGGGGTGGGAACTAGATGATCTTTAAGGTGCCTTCTAACCCAAACCATTCTGTGATTCATTCTGTGAAGCACAGTGGCAGAGCCAAGCACACAATTTAGATGTTTGATCTCCTAGGGTTGTATGTACCCAGCAACCTTCCCTCTCCACGTGCGTTTCCGTACGCCATGGGGCACGGAGGAGCCCACGTCCCGGCTGGCGCCTGTAGGCCCTGCTGTGACAGAAACAAAATAAGCGACAACCCTGACAGGAAATACCACAGTAATTCCCTTCGTTTCTGGAATAATTTCTTCTCCGAGATACTTGTACCGGCATTTCCTCTAGCCCCGCTAACAAATGGTGTTTTACTCTTTCTTGCCATCTGCCTTGGAAAGGAAAAAGCAAAGCCACCGCAGTGGCCACAAACCCATCACCATCTTTCCAGGCTTTCCTTGAGGTATTTTTAGCTCCTTCCTCAAAACTTCTAATTTCACAAAAAGACCACAACTGCCGAGCTTTAGAGGAAGCGCTGACGGGAATCGGGGAGGGGGGATGGACGACTGTGCAGCCCGGCAGGCTCTCGGCTGGAGCAACCAGCCCTGAGCGCTGGTTTAGATTAAGGAAAACGTTAGAAAAAAAAAAAATTATGGAAAAATTGTTTCCAAACGAGGTGAATCATAATCTTATACAGAGATCCCTGAAGAGCCGAGCGCTGTTTGTAATAAAAGCACACACGGAGAGCAGGAAAACATGCGGTTAGGCCTAAAATGGAAGCGGCTTTGGAGGAACAGAAGGTGCTGAGCTCCCTCAGCTGCTGAAGACCCAGAGGGTGGATCAGATCCGGGTATGGGTCCAAGCAGAGCGATCACATGCCCATGGAGAAGGGTGATGATGGTGCAGGGACACCCTCCCTGCATTGCCTCAGTGCACCTACAACTGCCACGCTGCAAAATCCCGGACCAGCACCAAGTTCAAAGACTCCCCGCATCATGTCCTCTCCTCATCCCAAGCTCAGCTGCCACCAGAAACAGTGTTCTGGTCGGACCCAACCTCTGTGGCTTGCTTTTAAAGCTGCTTTTGTCAAATCTAGCCAGAAGACAGCTTTGCCCATGTTGAGACACCACAGGGACAGCGCCTTTGGATCACTTCTTCCACCCAAATCCACAGTTGCCTCACAAACCACCTGGGACAAAGCCTCCGACTCCAGCATTAACCCTTCTGAGGTCACGAAAGGCAGGAAAAATCATAACAAGGGCCTTCCCCTCAAGAGGAACTCATTCCAGCGTCACTCTTACCCACCCACAAGACCTGGGGCACTAATTTAGCCTCACTTCCCCCTCCCATGTAAAATGGGGGCAAGGAAGGAGACCCACTTCTCCACGCTGGAGGGTAAGCGGAGGGATTATTTTCACTTCTCTCCTTTTCTACTTGTTGGATTAGGAAACAATGAGAAACCCCCCTCCGAGCGGTGCAGCGTTCGAGCGTGAGGGCTCTAGTTACTCCTTTGTACAAAGGCACAAAGCGGTGGGATTTCTCCTCAGAATTCTGCCCTTGGGCCAAGAGAAATCAGCGCCGCAGGGCCAGGCCGGGAGGAGGCGGGGGGGAAACTTCTGCACCTCCCCGACTAAAGCACGTTGTTTGCATTAGTCCTGCGCTCACCCCTGCTTTTAGCAACGGGATGTTCGTTACACGCCAGACAGCTGGACCGCGTCCCTAAACCGCAATAGGAGATGACTAATCCGCGTCATTAGGAATTATCTGCACAGAACCCCCACGCGCTTCGGGTTATTCAGCAATCAGACAGAAAGGGGTTTGTCTGGGATTGCCCCCTTCTCCTCTCGGTGGGGGTGGAAGCTACAAGATATCCCGGTCCCCCTGGATCCCTACAGCTCTTTTCCTCCCGAAAAAACAAGCCCACCACGCGAGCAGCTCAGAGGCCAGAGGAAAAACGATGTCTAGAGGGTTCACTGCTCCCCGTTATAGATATTTTTGGTTCACACAGCAGCAGAAATCACAGGCTTCAAAAATGTTTATCCAAAACCACCTACCTGGCAGGGAACAGCTTTTTTCCAGCTGGATTTCTCCTTGGTATTACCCTCTTAGCACCCAAGTCAGCTCCACACACAGACAAGGAAAAGCCTCTTCCCCAAATCCCTGGGATTCCACTGCCTTCGCCGCTTCCAACCAAGGCTTTCCCAGCCACTGCTACTCCCCTCTTGGACCCTTGCTACTGCCCCCCTGGTGGGCCAACCCCAAAAGATCTCTTTATAGAGACTCCCATCTTCCAGGTGATACTTATGGACCCCCATCATATTCCCCAAAGGTAAAACAGGTGATAAAGCCAAACTCATTTAGGCTGCTTGAAGACCTACAAACAGAGAGGCCTAGAACATGAGCTGTATTTTATTCTAGCAAGCCTTGTCCTGCATCCAACTTGCCAAAGAAAAGAGAGTCCAGAGGTAATTTACTAAAAGAACAAACTTTAAGGTCAGTCTGACATAGGTCTGTCTGTGCATGGGAAAAGGTTCTCACAAATATTGGACTTTATTGCCGTGGGAGAGTTTATAATCAAAATTAACGTGACAGAGGAACTGCCAGCTGTCATCGGCTGCGATCGAGGCCCACGCCAATGCCTTGTCATTAGACCGAAGCCCAGCACTGACAACCAACTTCATTCTGCAAGTTGCCAAGCCCTATTTATATAAATAAATGGACGTGCACATAAATAGACAGAAGCAAAATAAATGTTAATATAACTGCTCCTTTCTCCCCCATGCTTTTGTTTGGGATTTCTAATTCTTTGCGGTTTCCCTTCTTATCCCACTCAGCTTTTTCCTGAGTGATCACAATGCAGATCTTTATTCTGCTGTTTCCTCCTTCCCCTCTTCAGAGCCATTGCTATAAACAAACTCCTTTGTCTGTTCTGTCCAGGAGATGGCCTGAAAGGGCTCCTTCCAGCCATGCCAGAGAATGTACGAGGAATAATAGAGTGATAAAAGGAATAATGGAGGAATAATAGTGCAGAGGATGCACTAGGAATAACACCAGGATGATCCCTCTGTTCCCAAAGAACGGCTTCCTTTTAAAGATGGTGACTGACATGCAGGAGGAAAAGGGTGACCATTTTCCCTCTGCCCTGTTTTCTCACAAGGCAGAAAGGCAGCGGCATGTAGGGGCTGTCACACCTGGCCAGGGAGATTCAAGCTCAGCCATCACATCTGCTGCCTGGGCCATCTAAGGGAGGAAACTCATCTGCACCGTGCATCAAGTATGGATGTTCTCGTTTCCACGTTCTTGTCCTACCATGAGGCATCAGAACATCCAGAAACTCAGCCTTAGTCCTAAACTCACTTGTCAGAAAAGCAAACTTAAAAAAGAAAGATTTTTACACAATTCGCCAAAGGATGTTCATTTCATAAGATGAACTGAAACAAAACTGCCGATATTTTTGGGAAGAAATATTGTGTAGCACACACCACCACAGACTGCTTTCTTGTGTGGCCCAGGCCCACCAGGAATACTATCTGGCAGGCTCCAAATTCCAACTTCTGTCAAGAGAGCACTGAGGAACCCCTCCAGGAGACAGGGATGAGATAGCACTTTGGTTGTGTTTCTTTGTGAATCAAAAAAACTGCTGCAAGCCACAAAGGGACAGGCTAGTTAGTCAACACATTCTTGTTTTAAGTGTTTTTCAGTGGAAATTTGGAACACTGACTAAAGGATTCCCATGCCTCAGAAAAGCATTTTCCACAGAAAAAATAGATTTGGTTTTGTTTTGTTTTTTTTAAGTCTAATAACTGAACGTTCAGACCCAAGTATTTCAATGTGGGCATGTTGCTGCAGGCCGTCGTAAGAGACATACAATCAGATTCCCAAGAGGAAAATTTAGTATCCAAATACCCCACGCCTCACTCTCCCTCTCCAAGAAGGGAGACTGTGCAGTGCATCCTTCGGCCCAACCAGCCAACCTGATCACAGAAACAAAATTAAAAAAAAATATAGAAGGGGAGAACACCAAGTACCAAAGGAATAACAAATCACAGGCATGACAACAGCATTTCCAAAGCTATCTTCCCCCTCCTCCATCAATTTCTGTGCGAAAAAAAAACAAGAGAAAAAAACCCCTAAAAGCGACCCAAACAAGTCGATTAAGAGTTTCTGAGCTGCAAACATGAACCAAGTCCCCACTAATTCCACCTACTTTGGCCACTCCCCACCTCACAGACTAGACTCCCGTCGTCCCGCAAGCCAGACTTGTTCCAGCCAGTCCAATTTAGTGAAGCAACAATTCGACATACTCCAACGCCCTTCATCTCATGGGGCCTGTTGGGCTGAATCCTCGGCCACGGATGCGCAAGGAAAGCGGGATGCTGACTATTTGCACCCCCTCCGTCGGAGAAGTCTGAGTAACAATGAGTATGGCAGCTACAGCTCGTTAGCTTATGGATAAATACAAAAATCATAAAGGAGGCAATGTTTCTTCAAGCATCGCTGCTGTAATTGGGAAGCACAGTTTGATTCCCAATGTAATAAAATTAAATGCAAGTGGCAGCCAACGATGCTAAAGCCAACAGGAGAGCACAAGGTAACTCTAATGGTGATTTATAAATGAGGATATAGAGTGGATGGGCTGCGGATACAGATTTGATTGCAAAACTTCAGTTTTATGAAACTTTTGTAGATAAGAATTCAGCCAATGAGAACTGTTATTTTTGACTATTCTTGTTTTTGACTAAATACCTAGTTAACCGCGTATCCGCAGCTTTTACAGCAAAAGTTTTCAAAAATGACAGCAGGGATTTTCCCCCATTGCGAGAGAAGAAACATGTTCTTTAAGAGACGTCTAAAAAGCTTTCCTATCCTGAGAGCAACCCGAGATGGCTTGGTACGGTCCCCACCCATCAACTTGCAGAAAACGCTACCCTTGGAGCCATCCAAAGCTGCGCTGGATCCTCTGCTCTGCCTGCAGCTGCGGAGAGAGCCAGCTCTGAATTTCTCCCATCAGTTTTGTAAACATCTTGGATTTATTTCAGCATGAGCTGAAGACAAATCCAGTGATTCAACTTGGGACAGCTGCTACCGCCAGGACACACTTTAAAACAGACATGCTACGTGCGCACGTGTTTTTGTCTGCATGTGTCTAGGAAGTCTAGAGGGATTCGGGAAAGGATTCTTTTCCCCCTCTGCATCCAGAGTTCTTTGTTAGTAGCACAAGTGCCATTAAAATATGCATGACGACAGTAAATGACAATTTGTTTTCTTCCTCGCTAGGCATTCAGCAGTTGCAGAGTTGATTGCACGCTTACTCTAAGCCATAGCCCTAGAAGTGGAATTCCAAGTGGATTTGCTCGCATGCTTCTCCAGCAGCTTCCTGGTCCTCTCCGTATCTTTTTGCCCCCTTCTTTTTTTTTCTTGCTATTTTGACAAGTGAATTCTTTCTTCACAACTTGTGTGTTCGTGTAATACTTGTTCCATATGCAAACAGGCTATTAAATTCACTTTAGCTATTATATCAATGTCAGCGAATAATTTCTGACATTGCTCAAGGGACAATGGTTTTTTGCTCACCGAATCAACTCTGGATGCACAACAGGGCCAAAAATGTTTGGGTTTAGGAGCGTAAACACCAGTAATTAATATTTAAACACTTTATATAAAAATGACTTTATTCCTCCCAGAAGAGCCTGGGTTCCTGGATTCCTCCCTTTTGAGTCTACAGCTCAAAATTGGCAGTCTGTCTTTCAAACATCTGAAGTAAAATGTGCAAATGATAAATACTGTATTTCACCAGCACTGTCAAGAATAGAAAACACTTGACTGATCTAACACTTAAAGCTGCATAGCCTGTAACAAGTTCTACTGCTTTCAGTGCTAAGCAAGAGAAAGAACTGCCTCGGGGTGGGATTTGAGATCTAAACCCAGTTTCAGGCTCTATTGCTGTATTTGTGAAAGATTTGGGGTATCACTCTCTTCTCCTGCTCCTCCATTGTTTCTCAGTGATACGGGGGTGCCTGGAGCTTCTTCTCAGCTCGCCAGAAAACGGTCCTAAAGGTTCTTGCCTTGGTAAAATTTATGTTATTTCTGATGTGCTGAGTTGCCACAGCACTTGTTAACTTCAGCTCTGACTTAAACTCTGTTCTCCCAGCGTGGTAAGCACCATGCCCACCTCTTGGGTTTACTGGAGTCTGGGGGGCGGATTTGAGCAATGCCTTACCTGTTTGCTGGAGTGGACACTGTTTTTATTCCTGTTGTTGTCCAGCAGCCCCCCGCATTTGCCCAACGCTGCCAAATCCTTCATAATAGAGTTCAGAGCTTCTTCTTCATCTGCAAAAAAAAAAGAAAGGAGAGACAACTGAGAGTGTGGAAGGCAACTTCGCCCCAGGTAGTGCAGGGAGTAAAAATACAGCATTGCAAATACAATTTTTCAACCCAAATGGGTCAAAAGACACGATATCCAGTCTTCCTGTTAAGAGAGGCATTCAAAGACCACATCGCAGTCCCTCCCAGCCCACTGGGTCTCCAGGGAAACCTGGAGATACAGGTTTCTTTATCACAGGTGAGACAGATCCTCAGAAAAGCCAGTGGCTGAGCGTGGGTGACCACTGCTCCTCCAGTTCATAGCCCACATCTGCTGCCCATGGGGCCCTTTGGAGAGGGACCCATAGGCCAGATGTACTTTCCAGGGGGCTGGATCCAGTTTGTGATCCAAGATGATGCTCTACAGGACAGAAACCTCTCAGGACCCTCAGAGCTCACACAGCAGGTGGTGGAGTACAACACAGTTCTTCATCTCCTCTTTTCCTCCCTCTTATTAAAGATGCTCAAGAGCCACAACTGATTTTCAAAACTAGAGGCAGTGAGACAGCAGGGGACAGGGCAAGAAAACCATTCGAAGAGGCAACAGGCTCAACTATCCTGGATAGAAGAGACAGATGCACCGAGAGCCCACACAGTATTTCTGATTTCGGCAGTAACTAAAGACCTTTGAGGGATCCATTTGACCTGAACCCAACCTCCTCCTTTTCAACACTTTTATGTCTATGGTTGTGGTCTCTTAAATCAGCTATTAACTATTCACTGTGAAATACCAACCCCGAGCACTGAAAGCCCAATCAAGATCTAGGGCACCGCACAACCGTTCAGAGGATGAAAACCTGGTGCATGCTGCAACGTTCACGATACGGTCAAAACAAGCAGGTATTAGGCACATGCACCTATTACTGTAAGAATAAAAATACAACTACTGCATTTTGTGTCTCTGAGTGTCTCCAGCCACCCCTGCTCCAAGCCAGGCTGCAGATTTAACCCAAAACCTGCAAAGATGTGAAAGCTGACAAAAAAAATATATGAAATCACACAGGACTGGACCCAGACATTGAAGTTCTTTCCCCGGGGAAGTACGTGCTCTGGATCCTCATGCTCAGATACAGCATCACCTGCTCTTTTCCTGCTTCTCCTGCTGGGTTGTATCAGGACTGAAGCTGTGAAAAAATAAAGGGTGTGAGAAAAAAAAACTTCTTGTTTATGGTGTGCACCTAGAGATATGTCTTTAAAGAAATAAGAGAAAAAAAGGGGAGGAAACATTTCGAATCCAGTGTCACTTTTATTTTAGAGCTCAGAAATAAGCTCTAATGCCTACATCAGGCATTAGGAAAATTCTCACATTTTCCTTTACGGAATGTGTGCATATTTATTAAGGTGATAACATATATTATTTCTATATGAATATTAAATATTTAAGTAGTAAAATAATAAAGTTCACATTAAAGTACATTAAAGTGCAGTTCCTCTCCCCTTCCACGTTTCCCTACCCACTAAAAAACACAGGTATATTTTTCCAGAGGGGTGGCCAGGTAGCATAACCTGAAATGCTACAAGAAAACACTCAAAAAGACAACTTTTGATTCCAGCTCAAGGAAAAAAAAAAAACCAAAGCAAAACAAACAAACCAACCAAACCAAAACAAAGAAACCCACAAACAACAAGAATGTTCCCCTCATTTGGTTTTTTTGGTGGTTTGGGTGCGGTTTTTTTTTTGTTAAAAAGGGACCTCTGGGGAAAGCCTAGTTTTCCAGGCACATTTTGTAGGAGGAAAAAATAACACCAGAAAAAAAAAAAAAAAAAGACAAAAAAAACCCCTTTTTTTTTTTTTTTTTTTTTTTTTTTT
>VXAK01000410.1:51235-72030 GCA_013399435.1 Arenaria interpres | reverse complement strand
AAAAAGAAAAAAAAAAAAAAAAAAAAAAAGGAAAGAGAATCAGCATCTTTGCTCCTTTATCTACTAAAAACCCAATGCCAAAGAGCATTCTGAAGAGTATTTGAGAATTTTTTTACTACAAAACGTGAATGTTACTTGTCAGAAAACCAAAATATGCATCTATGCCATCACTGCTACAAAATAAGGTAAGAAAACGTCTTCGTATATGAGCAGGAAAGGTTGTTTTCTGCTGCTGGAGCATGGAAGAACACAACTTAAGCACAAGCAGAAATAGGTTATTCCCTTGAAGTAATGGATCTCTATGTGCTTAAGTAGCTTTTTAACTACTTTTAACAGTGTCTTTTTAGTCCAAGAGAACTGCAGTTTCAGAGGGGCTACGACCAAAGCCTCAACTGTTCAAAACAAAGAGCAAAAAAAACCCACACCATGCTCTGAGGCAACTTCAGAGCTGGAGCACAACTTGCATCATCGGTTGCAAAACTGACACTTCCCAGTCCTCTCCATGACAGCTTTGCACAGGGACTGGTGCTTTCCAGACTAAGCCTCTTGCCCGTCCTAATTACTGCTCTTGGGGTCTCCAAGCTGACTCCCAAGAAGGGTGGAGAACTTTGTTCCATGGAAACAAGCAGCCAGCTCAGCCAGTTCAGTCAAAATTCAAACAAGCACTGAAGCTCACTGGATAATTAAATCCAAATGCCACTCCTAAGCCTCTCCAGCCAAAGGGGCGTCACAGGCTGCTCGCTCTCCGTTTGGCTTGGTTTGAGCAAGCTGAGGGTGCAGGATGGATGGCTCCCCCCAGGAGAAAGTGCCGGGGAATCAACAGGAATCCCATGCCCAAGGGACACGCAATATCAGGTTCTCCTCATCTAGCACTGGCAGGACCGAAGTATGCTTCAGCCTGGTGAGAAGGCAGCACTGAGACCACACCACAAACATCTCCCCAGGCTTTGCCATGGCTCCAGAACAAAACAGCTGCAAGTTGCACAACCCCAAAAAAGTATCCGCAGAGCTCAGATGGACTCAGAGACCCAGGAAAACCACTGACTTTGCGCAACATGAGCAGGTTCTCGCTCCTGAACAACTTTCTGGACCAGCTTCACTCTTGCACCATTTAGTACCAACTCACTTGAGGTATTGTGGGTTGACAGGATGAGTTGTACAACGAAGCCTGCTTCCTGCCCAGCACAACATCTAAACAGAAACGGTTCTACGATGGAAGACCAGGACAAAGAAAAGCTGATTACACAGACAGCACAAATGAAATATTAAAAAAAATAAAAATCAATTGCATTTAGCACTTTCCCTTCGTCCCCAGTGTCTCTTCTTTCATCCTCGGCTCGCTCTTTATTTTCAGCTATTTCCCTGAGTAGGAAACTCATTTGTTTCTTTCTTAAGTTCCCACCAACACCCCAATTTTGTCTTTTTTAAGTTAGCTTCCTGTGACAAAGCTCATTCGATCACGCTCCCAGCCCATCCAACCAAGGACCACTTCCAGCCAAATATAACAGAGGTCTCAAAGACATTAATTTCCCAAAGGTTTGGGGATGAGGGGAAATATCCATAGTCACATAGAGGAGAGGAGCACAGAAAAGACGCAAGCCAAGAGCACTCCCAGGAAGCAATGACCAGTGGAGCTACAGTGGACATGGGAAGGTTGGGTTTATACTTTAATAAAAGTATACAGATCTATTTTGGCAGGATCTTGTACCAAAACCAGAATACCTCCTTCTGTCATCAAGTTTCCATGCTGTAAGGTATTAAGACTCATGGGTCCCAGGCACTACCAATGTGAACCTAGGGCATTGGGCACTTCGTAAAATCAACTAGGAAGGGAAATCAAAAAGCCACAAGACGACACATCTCTCTGCCCTCCAGATACACGTTTCCGGTGCTGCTACGTGGCTTCGGTTCCAGCGTGCGTGCGGGAGAGAGGAACCTGGGGTTTCACTCTTAGTAGAGCAGGCTCACTGCTGAACGCGAAGGGGGAAAAAAAAAAACAAAGCAAAGGAGAAATACCAAGCCTGAAGGTCATCACGGACCACCCAAAACAATTCAACAGTCAGGAGAGAAAGCAAATGAAGAAGGGACAAAGGAATAATTTAGCTGTGTTCAGATGGTCTAGACAGCGCTGTTATTGTTGGCTTCACTAATAGGTCATTACTAAGAGGCAGCTTACGGTAGTTCCATGAAGCTGCTTCGACCAACAGTGCAAAAAAAAAGCTCTGGCTGGATGAAGCAGACAGAAAAGCCTGCAGAAGTAAAACAGAGCCCTGTAAAACACAGCAAGTTCTGATTTCGGCCTCTCACACACACCAGGCAGAGCCAGGGGTGGGAAAAGACGGGGAAAAATCCTGGGCGTTACAGAAGGGAAGAATATTGTCCTCTGAGTCATCCCCGAGAGAGGCTGGAGCGTGTAGCTAACGGGCAGCACGCTGTCACACGCTTCTGCTTGGATCCGGCGTAAAACCACAGATGTGACCACCTGTGGTCACTAAAGATCCCACTGTGCTTTTCGCAGCGGTGATGTTGATAGCCCAGGTCAGCACTTGTGCCTGTGTAAATTCCAGTGGCAGCCTCCACCTCCCTGGAAGGTGATGCAACCGCCGGGGATATCCCCAGGCAGAGGGAAGAGCTCTGTGAAGGCTGAGAGGGGATGAGGAGAGGGTGGGAAGCCTCGACCAACAGTGCTCACCTTCAGTAAAAGCCCTTTCAAAAGGCAAGACTTTGAACACACAGTGACAAAAATACTGAAATGTAATGAAACACATTAGTGGTTAACGGTTTTAAACTGGAAGAGTGTAGATTTAGATTAGGTATTAGGAAGAAATTCATTACTCTGAGGGTGGTGAGACACTGGAACAGGTTGCCCAGAGCACTTGTGGATGCCCCATCCCTCGGAGGTATCCCTACCCATGGCAGGGGGGTTGGAACTAGATGATCTTTAAGGTCACTTCCAACTCCAAAAAGAAAGATGGAACCACACGACTATGACACTGACAATCTTAACTTTGGCCTGCAAAGGACATCAGCTTTTCATTTTCTCTGTTTTCGGAAAGCATACATTTATTTGATTAATTGGTATACAGCATTTATCATTTACCAAAGAGAACCTCAACTGAAAGCCAAGACTCACTACTTCAGCATCACCCAGTACCTGCACATGGCAGTCCCTGTTCTGATGGACTTTCAGCTAAACTTTCAGATGGAAAGAGAGATGAGCTGTTATTTATCTCTCACTTGATGGACAGGAACCTGAGACAGACAAAAGTCTTGCTCGAAACTACACAGGTCTGCAGCCAGAGCTAAACACATTCACAGAACTGAAATTCAGAAAGGATTTAACTTGATGTAGCCTCCCTGGCTGTGTGCAGAGACCACAGAAATTCATTTAGCGGCCTCTGCATCACGCAAAACAGCCTCTTTCAGAAAGCTGTCTAGAAAGCATCCGTTTAAAGAGCTCTTGCACTTATTCCAATAACCTCCCTATAACAAATATCTCTCTAAATTCCAGTCTAACTATAGCTCGCTTTGTATTCCATTCACTGGATCTCAATACCCTTATATCTTTCAGGGACCCCAGAAATCTTCCGCTCCCACAGCTTTTGCGGGTATTCACAGACTGCGATCTCATCCCCTGTTAACCCTTCTTCATTTAACTAAATGGAAACACACAGTTTCTTACATTGGAGTAATACTTAATTCATTCCCACACTTCTTTCCGGATATCCTTTTTTATTTGTATTTCATGAAGAGCACAGCAAACATCAGAGTAGGACGCGATGTTCAATGGCCACAACACCTTTTCATTTCTATTGGCATTGTGAGCGCGGGGTAGCAGCAAGCTCAGTCCACACCTTACAGTGAAAGTTCACATCTGCTGGACCAACAGCAACGAGGACTGCCCACTGCCATCATCAGAAGGTCAATGGCACACCAGGCCTGGGGTTGCTTTCCTGGACCAGGGAATTAGACAACACTAACGTATCCGAAAGCAGGTGTCAAAGAACTTGCTTGTGAAGACAAAAGCTAATGTTTCTCCAAAAGCCAGCAGCGAGAAAAAAGCTTGGAGATGAAGAGAAATCGGAGACCTGTGGGTTTCTTCAGTACCTACAAACATCGTCTACAGCCAGGTGCTGCCACCAGGATTCAGGCTATGCACAAAACAGCAGGGGCAGAGATACCAAGACAGCATGGACTCGATCTTGAGGGTCTTTTCCAGCCTAAATGGTTCTAACCAGCAGAAGGGATCAATTACTAAGTACGCACTGTCACAGTGACCGTCCCAGCCAATACCAGGATAGAGAGCTGTGAGCTAGAAGCTCAAGTGCCTGACTGGGACCATGACAAAAGCCCCACAGCAAGTAAAGAAGGGACCAAGACACTCTCACAGGCAGCTACAAATGCTGTTTTGTAACTCACCCCCCTCAGAAGGGCTGTGAATGACCTGCGGCAAAACAGATTGCTCCATGCATCCATCTAGTGACAAAGATGCTGATAAACCTCCACGTAAATTAAACCCATATACAAAAATAATTTTGCCGCTGCCTGCTGCAGTGTTCGGGATCTGATAGAAAGGGAAAAAAATAAAATAAAATATCTAATTACCCTCCCCCAGTCCCGGTTACTGTACGCGGCAGCAGACACACCAGCAGAGCACGTTTCCTTTGCAAGTCAGCAAAGGCTCGTGGGCAGCTGGATCCTGCTGTGGTTCACCCTCCTGCAACTCCACCCAAGGGATGGCAAGGTCACCCCTGTGTAGGGCTCCGGGGCAGGGCACAGCTCAGCCGGTCCAGTGGAGCAATTATACAGGAGGAAGTGAGGAAAGACCCTTCTGATACACAGGATTTCTTGGCAGGAGTTTTCTCACTGACGTCTGAAGCTCGGGACACGCAAATTCACACAGATAACTGCAGCTGTGAGGTGCTGGGGTTTCTTAAAAAGCACGTTTCTCCTTGTCGAGAAATTATGATGCTCAAGGGTGCACCATCTAATAGGTATAGAAGACTATTGATACTTTACCTGACAAATCGATGGTCAACATTTGCTCTCCATAGATGCTACCAGTTTGGATTTTGAATTTTGCTTTTATTGCACAACCAGTAACTGCTTCTTTGAAGAGAAACAAAACCAAAGCCATAAGAGGCTTTTGACAGCTACAGAAGGCCATCACATCAAATGCCCAATAAAACACCTGTGGGTTTAGGGTACAGTTATATTATCTAACTGACCCTTTTTCAGGGGTAAAGCCTATTTTCAGAGTTCCTGCTGCCTGTTCCCCCTCTACCCCATGCTATTCATCAGGTGACCCATACAGCTATTGGTAGAACTGCACAGTGAACCGATCAGAGAACTTGTTTAGATCAAAAGCAAGCCTTCCCTTTACATCCCCTTGCAAAAGGGGACAGAAATTAGCGCTCGGGAACGGGCTTGGGGGGGAAGGCAAGAATCTGTTTTAAAAAAAGCTAAACTGGTTATTTTTTAAAATTATCATTAGTAAAACTGCGTATCACATCTCTAATTCTGATCACCCAATGTCATAACCCAACCAGCCCTCAATATACTCACATACACAAATAAGCAAGCACCTCCAATGTAATATTAAGCAACTGGGCTCTTAACATGTCTATGAGAGCGTTGAGAAAACAGCACGAGATAATTAAATGAAAAATAAACAAATAAGTTATGTCATAATATATTATACATCCAGGGTGTAAGATAACGAAGAACTTTGACTGCTCTGCGTTTCCGCAAGGAAAACCAAAAGCCACAGTAACACTATTGGGAATTCACCTCGGGTTGGGTAAGGCGAGAGTGATGCTCTTAAAACGCCGAGTGATCAGTACCTTGCAAACACCAAAACCAGCACCTTTCACGCGCATTGAGTGGCAAGTTCTATCACTTATGTAAAAATTTCAGTGGCTAAGCCACAAACTGTGTAAGACATTTCTCTTGATGACTGCAAAATGCTGTGGTATGATACCAACGTACCCTTGTTTCAGAGATTTACCAGTGACTTCTGCAATGGAAAAGGACTCGGGATCCAAAAGGTGCTTAGTTTAGCTCAGCAGGGAGGGAAAGCCAGGTTACGTCTGTGTTTCATGACAACCCTCTGCTCCCAAAATAGCCATCCCTCTTCTGACAGGGCCACACGCAGTAAAATTCCAGGGGATCGGAGCTGGCAGCAGAGCTCCCCCAAGCTCTGCAGCGTGCTGCTCTCCTCCGCAGCCCCATCCCTCTGCACACCCGTCACCAAACGTCCCACAGACATTCCCGCACACACACAGAGGGCAACAAAGCCATTTCGCCCCCCAAATACAGCCTGTGCAACATCAAAAAATCATAGAATTGTCTAGGTTGGAAGGGACCTTTGAGATCATTGAGCCCAACCATCAACTTAACACTACCAATACCACCAGTATGTCCCTCAGCACCCTATGAAGATAGACTGAGAGAGCTGGGGTGGTTCAGCCTGGAGAAGAGAAGGCTCCGAGGAGACCTTATAGCAGCCTTCCAATATCTGAAGGGAGCCTACATGAGAGCCAAAGAGGGACTCTTTCTCAGGAAGTGTAGTGACAGGACAAGGGGTAACGGTTTTAAATTGGAAGAGGGGAGATTTAGATTAGATACCAGAAAGAAATTCTTTACTGTGAGGGTGGTAAAGCACTGGAACAGGTTGCCCAGGAAAGTTGTGGCTGCCCCATCCCTGGAGGGGTTCAAGACCAGGCTGGATGGGGCTTTGAGCAACCTGGTCTGGTGGGAGGTGTCCTTGCCCATGGCAGGGGGTTGGAAGTGGATGATCTTTAAGGTCCCTTCCAACACAAACCATTCTATGATTCTATGTAGCCATCTTTTAAATACCTCCAGTGATGGTGATTCCACCACTTCCCCGGGCAGCGTGTTCCAATGCTTGATAACCCTTTTGGTGAAGAAATTTTTCCTAATATCCACCCTAAACCTCCCCTGGCACAACTTGAGGCCATTTCCTCTTGTCCTATCACTTGTCGCTCAGGAGAAGATTTGCTGAAGAGAGCAGTTGGGGAAAACGCGTGCTGCCCCTGATATCCAGCCAGCGACTTGGATCCTGGAGCAGGAGATGTGATGGTTCAATAACAACCATCACACAGTTTTCAGTGATATAAATACTTCTCCAGCACTTGCTGACTGACCCCGCACCCTGTCACCTTAGGCCCAGCCACCATGGCAGCCCCAGGCTGCAGCGGGGTGCGCAGGCCCAGCCGTGTCCCCAGGCCATGGGGGACAGAACAGGACCCTGGTGTGCCACACACAGCCACCATCTCTCTAAGAAACCACCCCTCAAATGCTTCTCCAGCCTTCAGCAGGTGTCGTTTTGTGGCCAAAAAGGGTGACAAGCGTGGCACCTAGCCCCAAATCAGCCCCCAGGACTGAGCACATCAGGCAAGGCTGGGACCCACAAGGGGAGTTCTGATGAGCTCTACGCTCCTTAGACTATCTTTATATTTAGTCAACTAAGCCAGACCAGCACCCAAGCCCTGCCCTGCGACCTTCCATAGCTAATTGCCAGCTTGTCGCCCACTTTGCCTATGCCCCTAGCCAGCTCCCTACCCCTGGGCTGCTCCTTCTAAGGGAAACAGATGAGGCCACCCCATTTTGGGTTTGGAGGGAGAAATTTGGCCACATGCACACACACAGTGCCAAAGCAGGGGCCATGGAAGACTACCACAGGTGTAACTGGGTAAGCCACTTGGCCTCCAAGCACCTTCCTGGGCTGTGAAGCAGGGACCGTAAGGCAGAGTGTGTTTGCAAACCCGTTTCAGGTGTGTGGGGAACAAGAGTGCAGCCCTGTTCCCAACTACGGAAGCTCATAAAGAGACCTGAAGCACAGCAAATATTAAATAAGCAAGTCTCAGTCAGCCAAAGAGCCAGCATTTACCCTACAGAGCACCAAAGAGAAGTTTAACCCAGCCTTGACCATTCCAGATGCTGAAGGCTTTCCAGCCCTGGACAGGCTCCCATACTGGGTGGCTCCCAGTTGCAGCCCTGGGGAAGACAGGAGGCAGAGACAGCAATATGGCAGCAAGGACTTTCTTATAGAAGCTCAGAGTGCTGCAGGATAAGCCCTGCTAAATCCTCGCCTCTCGGACAAACCAGTTGTTACTCATTCGCTTTTGCAGATTAAAGTTAGTCTAGAACAGCTGAAAGCAAAAATTAACCACGTTTAAGAAAATGTTATATGCCTGTAGCTCTGCTGAGCATTAAAAAAAAACAACCCACAAACCAAAAAGAAATACAGGTTCGGTTTTATGGCACGATGCATTTTGTCCCACAGCATCTGCCTGCAAAACGCCTCGCCACTTCAAAGGTACCAGGGACAGGTTTCTCTCTCACATCCCACACCAAACTTTCACGGCTTTTTAACTAACCCTGCTTTTTTGCTCCACAGACACTAGCTACCTTTTCCTTTAATGGATTAACATAATTAAACTAAACTTGGGACAATTTTTCCAGCCTGTTTTCCCGCTAAGCTTGAAATTTGCTCCTTCTGAAGAAGGGTTTATGTACCTAAGAGGCAGCCTGGTTTTTTTCCACCTCTATCAGTTTGGTCTAATAAAAGATATTACCTCTCCTCGCAACCCTTACCTCTCTTGAGCACACTTGAAAGGAAAAAAATGTTTACCCAGCAAGAAACACAGCTGGCAAGTTATTTCCCCTGACTGCCTCCGATACCTTTGAAGGTTATTTGCGGGCTCATAAAGACCTCTTTCTCCTTCCCAGCCCAGCTACTTCCAGTGCTCACAGCCACAACCCAGAGCCCCTGAACTCCTAATCTGTTGCTGCAGCAACAGCTGCAAAGTCCCAGATACAGCAATGCAGGTCAGGTCCCGCATTCCCCAGGTGCCCGAAGCGCCTGGCATGACCCTAAACAGGACAGGGAGGAGGAGACAGGGTCACCTCTTAACTTGGACACCTCCCAAAAGTAACAAAACGTGAGCTAGAAAGCCTGATGCGCCTTATTATAAGATAAACTGCTGCAATCCAACCTGATTTATTTCCTTTTTTTAACAGCTCTCAGCATACAAAGAACAAGTGAAGAGCAAAGCCACTGCCTTAGATTGAGGAATGAGGAAAACAATGCATGGGAGAACTGAAACATCAACACCCGCGTACATGGGAACAGGGAGTCAATCTGTTCTCCCCTCATGAACTGGGGCAGGTCTCTCTCTCTCAACAGCCCCCCAGAAAACCACTGAATTGGATTAAAGCCTGACCATGGCTGTGCAAACAGGTCCCCTCCTCCTTCAGAAAGCTGCTGTGCCTTCTGCCAGCCCAGCCCTGCCGTCGTCTTCTCCAAACACACCCACTCTCTCAAGGCAATACCATAAATCAGCATCATTCTCCCACCTCCCGCACCTCAGATCGCCTCTCTCCTGAAACAAAAGGCACGCTCATTCCAGAAAAGTCCTAAAGACCTAAACTTTTGAGTTATACGTAACTTACATTCAACAGAAAGAACAGATCAGCATTCCTGGAGTTGTTATTATCAGAAACTCACCCATGCACATACACAGCGTTTCATAACCGGAATTAAGAATCATAGAATCATTTTTAAACAGAAAGAAAAAAGTTACGCAATAACATTCTGGTCCTTTTTATACCAACTTCTGCAGATTTTAAAGATTACTTTTACTGTGATGTCGTGTTTAAACACAGCAATTTTTAACTACTGTTGACCACGGTCCTTCCACTGTGGTACGGGGACATCTTTAGAAGTGTCATATGCACTCACTGGTCCACAGCTACATTTTGATCAATTTATAAAGAGGCCTTGGACTCTTATGGAGAGGTGGCAGCTGGAAAGAGACTGAGAGCTGGAAGAATTGCTCTGTGCCAGGAGATAGAGGTGGGCCATCCGCCTTTAGGACACATGTTCTCCACTCCAATTTTTCTCTCATTATCAAGACTGAGAAAATCAATGTAAGAGGCATATGTCACTTGGACTCTTTGAGGCCTGAGAAGAATGGCAACCCAACAACCACGTTAAAAATGAGTTCATTACTTTTCCACATTCCATACAAAGAAAGGGTCAAATGCTCCAGTACAAATACAACCATTACGCATCTGGAATGAAGTGTCCCAGGACAACACTGAATTGGAGCTGCAGCGATTTACTGAAGACTAAAGCATTAAGTAAAACCAGAACAATTCTGTTCTGAGATCCTATGTTGTGTCCAGATGCTCTTTCCTCCCAAATTAAGCCCTCTCTGATCTATCCTCCAGAGGTACGTCCAGGTCCTTCAGAAACAGCAGTGAGAGAATAAATAAGCATTAAGTGACACACTCACGGCCATGTCTACGCATCATAAGACCACCCAGTGCCAAGGACCTCTGCTTAGGTTGGCCCCCAACTCACATGTCTTGGACCTTCAACAGCAGAGCAACCTACCTGCAGCACTGGGATGCCATGGCTGCAGAGGGCTAGTCCAAGCATGACATGACATAACAAAAGTGCTATGTCAGAGCTGCAGTCCATGAAGACACCAGAAGTCTCCACTTCCCATCTTATTGTCTCCATACGAGGTCACGCAGCTTCCCTAGAACATGTCCAGGAGTGAACAGTCCTATGCTGAACTCTGAAACACGGGCTACAAATAGGATCCGAGGAAGAAAGGTAGACCTGGAAGGGACCTTCAGAAATCACTTAATTCAACACACCTCATCTGTGGTCTACCAGAAGGGAATCAGTGACATGACTGCAAATTCCCTGCTTTTCCCTTGAAAATGCTCCCTCACCCCAATGCGTATAGAAAACAAACATACATATAAAAGGAGGGGGGGGAAGTGAAACTAATAAAACCTCAAAATAAAGCCTAATGTTCTGTGCATCAGCAAAGCTGTTGCAATGATCCTTTAATGAACCAACGCCACTCAGTAACACTGATCAAGAAACACATCACTTCATCCATCTCCCCCCAAACAGTCAACCCAAAGACCAGACTCAGGACCACACCATGACCCTTTTGGAGTGCCACCTGGCAGGTCCTTATGCAGGCATTGATGCTACATTAGTGACAAGCTATAGCAACACCCCAAGCAATGACATCTGGAGAAGAGGACATGCCCAGCACCTTCCACCCACAAAGTGTTAGCAGAACTGCAAGTCTGCACGACTCCTGCCCACCTTCCCAAAAAACCTGTCACAGTGCCTTGGAAAAGGGTCTCTTCCCAGCACACCCAGATTATGTTCAGAGCTGACAGTCTGAAGGCCCCTCGGGCAGTTTGTATCAGTCACAGTCTCTGTAGAAGAAGTCAAAGTGACTATCTGTGGAGAACTGGACTGGAGACAGCAACTCATTCCCTACTGGTACTCAGAGCAAATCTGAACTTTCCTTCTTAAAATACAAAAAAAAAAAAAAAAGCCTTGACAAAGGAGTGGCTTTAGCCTTCAAAGTGAAAAACCTCTCTTAAAAAAATTTGGGGTTTTTCACCAGTGATTTTAAACTGAAATTTGTCATTCTTTCTATTGAAGCAGCAGGTCTGGACTTTCTCTTCCCTTCCTTCCCCACCCTTGGCTTTAAATTAGTCCTCTCCCCACAAGATCTCTCTTCTACGTAACAGAGAAAGAGCAAAAAACCAAAGGAATAAAGCCAGGATGGGGTAAGCATCACTTTTCTTTCTCCACGGGGGAGCACAAACAGTTACGGTGTGACAGTGGCTTCACATTTTTCATTTTTTAAATTCAAACCACTTTCAAACTCTAAATTACTTTTCTACCATGTTTGCAAGGAGAATCCCTAGATTTACTGGTATTCCCCCATTGTCTTTTTTTTTTTTTAAAGCAGCATTTCAACCAGGCCTGAAAAGTTTTAGGTGAACTTGTATAAATCCTGCAAATGTAAAAGTGAAGTGCTCAGCTTCAACGAGGACTCCTCCAAGATCTCATCTTCTTTCTTGGGTCACCAAGTCAGGAAGCCATTTCAGGAGATCAATTTAGGCTTCTGTGCAACCTGCTTCTCTGGTGAAGGAAACAGGACGGTCCAAGTTCAATGAGCCCCACGTGTTAATTGAGCACTGCGAGGTATAGTTCTACCATGTGAGGTGGAACCTGGCCTTGTTCTTCAGCTCTTCTGCTGAGCTGCTCCTTTTCAGCAAAATTAAAGAAAAGGAGCAGAAACCCCTACAGTTGCTGGACCTGCTACTGACTGGCAAAAGGGGTTGTAGACCACTTTGGAATTGTTTCTGTGGTCAGTGTTCATTCTGCAAAGAGCCTTCTCATACTTCGCATGCTCACAAACCCATGAAGAGCTGGCTGAATCCCAAATCTAGCAGCGATGCTGTCAGTAAGGCACACGTCTCCCACAAAAGCCCTTTAGCGGCCATGGGAAGACAGCAGGCAATCCCTCCAGCTGTGACCACTCCTGTGACAGGTTACAAGCACAGCAGCAGAGTATGGACATTTTTCTGCAAGTATGATTTTGCAAGAGTAATGTGATAAGTTTGATGGCCAACGGCATGAGAAGCTGAAGGGGGGCTGGGGCTCTTGCACTTATCACCTACTCATGTGAGACACCACCACCAGCCTGATTATTCACATGCTAAAACTGAGACAGTCCAGCACTTCCACTTCACTGTCTGACACAATGAATTTTCTTTAGCAGTAGAGACAAGATCAAGATCATTAAGTACCTCCAGAGCTATATATAATCTCCACTTTAAAAAAAAGTCTCCGTCAGCACCACTGGGCATCTGATACACAACTACTCCGTTATTCCAGCAGAAGATGGAAAAGGTACAAGTAATCCAGGTCACTGACTAGAAAAGCAATATCCTGAGGCTCTGTTTGAGACTGAAGCTTCTTTGGAAGAAGAGATACAGGGAATGAAGATGCTCTGCCCAGAAATACAAGGCAGACCTGGGAAGAGTCTCCATCTAGAACATGACCCACCAGACTGCACTGACTGTAAGAACAAAGTGTGTCCAATTTTGGCACCACTGGAAGTCAAAAAAGAAATTAGAAAGCAACGTAATATTCAGCCAGACCGTGTTGGCAACGTCTCCCACTCAGTTGTCATGCTTGGTAGCCCCAACCAAAATTAGCAAGCTGCAGAAAATTAACTGCTTCAGCATAATCCAGTTCTTACCCATCTTTCCATCTACATCAGGCCTCCATTCCACCGGTCCCAGACACTTGTACCTTATCCTCCACTCTCAAGCATCCACCCTGTAATAACAAACATACACAGAGTTTACAGATTAATTTTGACATTTCAGAGACAGCAACTGAACAGGACCAACCTTCACAAAGCATTTCCCCACCATCACCTGGGCTGGAGGAAAGAGGAGAACCATTAGTTAGGAACTGAGATCAGGAGTGTGCCCTCCTCTACACGCCCCAAAGGTAACAAACCTGGTACCTTTATGGTTTTAAAATCTTGGAGTAACCATCTCATACTTGTGCCCCAGGTCTCCTTTTATTAAGGGCAGACCATCTTTAATACATTACACCTTTAATGCATTTTTACATTATTTAATGTAGACTTACAGAATCATAGAATGGTTTGAGTCGGAATGGACCTTAAAGATCATCTAGTTCCAGCCCCCTGCCCTGGGCAGGGACACCTCCCACTAGAGCAGGTTGCTCAAAGCCCTTAATACTATCTTTAACGCATTACATTTTGTGGCATCGCTATGAAATAACACTCACTTGGGGAACAGACCAACAGCAGGACACGGAAAGTCACTCCCAAGGCAGCCTGTGTCAAAGCAAAAACCTAAACTTAGGCCTTCCAAATTCCAGCCAAGGTTCCTCAAGGCTGGATTATCCTTCCTCTGACCACATGGGAAAAAAATACCCCCGAGTCTGGACAGTTCTCGACAGCAATGTACACCCCACACATCCCTCTTGGCAGGCCGTGGCCCTTCAGCCCTTCCAGGGTCTCTTCCTGTTGCCAAGGGCTACTCATGACTATCCGCTAATTTTCCCAAAACCGATGCTAACGGGGGTTCAGTTACCTGACACACTGCATTGAGCCAATGCTTTGTGCCCACCGAAGGGGTGGGATTTCCTGCACTGAGAAACATAAGAGTGTAAACCTGGGGCTGCTGGAGTCAGCCCTGCTCACTAGTGGAAAACCTCATTTTCGACTCAATGAAGGCATAACCCACCTCAAGACAGGCACCTGATAAAGAGCAATGCGACAGAAGTGATCGGCAAAGACCAGTTCACTTCAGCTGACCGATAAGCACACAGATTTCTTGGTCATAAAGCCATGTAAAAGCACCAGTAAATGGAGAGACATCTCAGATGCTTCCTCAGACTCATACGGAGAGAGTACGGTACTCCTGTCCTGCAGTCACTGCAGGCATCGCCCCAAAGTCACCCAGAGCTGTGCATGCCAGGACATAGACACAAATTCTGGAGTGTTATGTACCATGGATTGGGCAGAAGCAGTAGAAAAAAGGCACTTTAAAAATTTCCCAGCTCAGTCAAATCAATTTAATCACAATAACAAACCTGAAGTGAAAAGGGAATGATCGCAAGCCGGGATTATAACGGTTTTCTGCAGCTCCGGCGCCTCGGTGCTGGCAACCAGGAGGATATTTATCCAACCTATTTTGAGAGAGACGAGCAGGAAGGGAAAGCGATAAGAAAGCAGCAGAGGCGGAGACGTACATGTGCCCCGAAGTGCGTTGTTCCTTTTGCTGCTGCAGCTTCCTCTCAGGACAGCACCATTTAAACCAAGGAGCCCACGGCCGCTGGGACTCCACTCTGTCCGTTTTCAAGACAAAGGAGGAGGCAAGGAAGTAACCAACAGGCTTGGAAAGGCTTAAAATCCTATCTCGAGGAGGAACCAGTTGGTCTATGCAACAGTGGAACAAGAGAGAGCAGAGAAACGCCAAAAAGTAAATGTAAAAATTCCATCTGATTATAACAAGAGCAGGAAACAGCCCAAATCTTCACTGCTTTTGCTTTCAAAAATTGTTGCGACACTTCCAGTAATTAAGCTGCATACAGAGTTGGCACCAAGGGCCACCTGCAGATAGCCTGGATTAACCCTAAATTCCTGGGCTAGCCCTGGTTAACTCTCCCATCAGTGTAATAGATTTTTCTAATGGCTTTTTGGACACCTTCCAGACCTTTGCAATCTCTACCTAGCTACAAAAGCATGCACCTACAGGAACTGTGCAAGAAACCCTGGAGAAACAGGTGACCCTTCCATCAGCAGAGCCTTGCCCTGTGCTCTTCTCCATCATCTCTGCCACAGCAAACCCCTGAGACCCCAACTGCCCAGCTCTCGTGAGCAAACCAGCCGCTCTACACAATGCAGGAAGCCTCCACAGATACACAAGAGGAAAAAAAGAGAAAAAAAGGTTTCCTATTTTACCAGATCTCCTCAATCCTGAGGACAGCCAGCCTTCAAATTGGACTGCAAACACTGGCCATTTCCGTGGCTTCCCAAAAATACATACCAGCAGCTTCCTTTTACAGAAGGACAAATTCCTGTTTCTAATACAAATTCTGTCCTTTTATTATCTCCCTTAAAAAACAGGGAGGGAAAAGGGAAGAANAAAAAAAAAAAAAAAAGGAAAAATCCTTTTTCTACTCTGATGTGCTTCAAAGCAGCATCCCCCTTCTCCCATCAAGCTCCCCCATCACAGCCTTCAGGTGGTGGCAGTTCACAACACAAACCAGCAAACACCTGAAACAGGGCTCCCATTCACACTCCACCGCTCCCACAGCTCGTGGAACCAGCTCTAAATCTGCTCTAAACCTACTCTAAATCTCCACGGTCAATCTACAAACCACTGCCCTGGTAACCTCACCGTGCACAAACACTATCTCCACAAGCAATTAAAGTTAAGATTAGATTTGACTGAGCTGAACTCAATTCTGCAGCCAAAGTGGTTCAACATCATTGCGGCTACATGAGTGCAGAGTATGAGTATCCATAGAAGAACTACATGCAAAGTTATTAGTCAGTTTTAAAAAATAACGCCAGATATTCCCTTTTCGTTCCATACTCCTGGCTGGGAAGGGATTAAACAAGACTGAGTTCAAGGCAGACAACAGCAACGTAGTGCTCAACTAGATGTGACTCCAACCTCTGTGCATCTAAGCTGGGGAAGGCAAAGCAGGGGAGGAGAGGATGGAGAAGAGCAACGTTTCCCTGGATGTGAGAGAAGACAAAAACGTGACTGGAAGAGACTTACTGGGAAGAAGGATGTAAGATGGGGGTTAGGAAACTGGAAGAGTACAGTCCAGCAGCCTACCATTGACTTGAAATGGGATTTATGGTATTGCCTACCCCAAAAAGAGCTGTTCTTACCCCCCAGAGACTCAGCATCCATCATAAAACACAGCCCCCAAGTTGGGATGTCTTTCTCCCACTGCAGCACAAGCAGTAGCATCTCGTTTTATCATCCCCAGCCTTCCAGGGACAGCATCACCTACTTATTTGGGCCTGAGTACCTCTTAACACTTTGGTTTGAAGGTGTAAGGACACACCACCATAAAAAAAGAATAATAAGCCACAGTTGCCCCTGGAATGTGGCTCAGCTGGAAAGCTACTCAAACTAGCATTGCTAAAATTGGGACTTTCCTTGTTTTTTCAAGCAGCAGGGAACAACATGTTGGGCTCAGCGAGTTTAACAAGCAAGAGTCAAGCGGAAAAAATCTCTCCTTTTTAAGAGTTGACCACATTAACTTTCAGCAAGTTTCCGGGAGTCCTGCCAGGGCGCTGGAGTTTTGTATACTACGGAACTGTTAAAAATATTATTGTAAATGTTATTTTCAAAAAGCTTCAGAGGCCAGGGCTGGGGTAGCATTAAAAAAAAACAGCAAAGCAAATGAGATTGTTTTAATGGTGAGAATACAAACGTCTGCACGCTGATAGCTCAGTCAAACAGCCTCCAGGCTTGGCAAAGATGGAACCAAACGAGAGAAGGGTTGAAATATTACAGGTTTCCTCAGATCATCTCAACCTCATCCTTACAGTTTTTGCAAGGACACTGCAGAACGTTCGACCTTGCTCTCATAGAACTGCCTTGGAAATGGAATCTGTATTTCAGACTACACAAAAGAATAGTTAAATTTTGGTGACGCTTCAGACAAGACCTTACTTTCATGGCATTTTCCACTCAGGTTATCCAAAGGATGTGCCACGCGGGGGTAGTCCAAAAGTAGCTATTTATGACTATGCGTCTATGTAAATGTGGCATTTAGGGTCATGGTTTAGTGGTGGACTTGGCAGCATTAGGTTTAAGGTTGGACTCAATCTTAAAGGTCTTTTCCAACCTAAATGATTCCATGTTTAGGAGCATGCAACTGGGATGGACTTTTTGCAAACAGGCGTGTAACCAGGCCAGGTTTGCAGGCATATCTCCCCACTGGGCTCAAGGGACAAACTTCATGAGCCAAGATGAAGAGGAAGAAAACCTTTCCTGAGCTTGCGCTGATCCGGCTGCTAAGCAAGAAGTGACATCCGTGCATCGGCACAGCTCATGGAAGGAGCAAAAGGAGCAAGCCAGTGCCCTGGGAACTACAGCGCATGAGAGCCAACAAGCAATTCAATAGGAACATGCATCAGTCGAGGTTTTTTTTTTTCCCCATTTTTGGGCATCTTTTCCACTATAGTATTTTGCTGGGAGAGCAGATAGTCTATGCTTAAGAAGCATTGCACATGATGGAGGATACCTTTAGTCAGCCACCCAGCCAATGCAGCTGTATTCAACAGCTGCTTCTAAAGGAAAATCTCCTGAGCCATCCCGTTGAATCTAGCACAACGTGTACGTAGAATAAGAGCTTTAAAAACCTGCATGAATCCTGCTCTTAACCTCCACGACAGCCCTTTAAAAACAACCATTGAGAACTTAAAATCTCTCCCCTTTCACCAGTTCCTCTTCTCACAAATGACTTTGTAAATGGAACGTTGCAGACAGCATGCTCCAATAAGTTATTTTTCAGTTATTCTTTTCTTGCTTTACAGTAATAATCCGTTTACCAAATTTCAGTTAAATAATCAGTAATTTATACTGACATATAAAATATCTTTGATTTTGCATACAGATCTCAAACTTCTGGAAACCCATAAAAGGAAGCAAATCAAAACTATTAGAAAAAACTCTTTAATGAGAAAATTAAAAAAAAAAAAAAGCAGACAACACAGACCTATCAAGTCAAAGTTAATATATTTTTTTTATATATTTATAACAAAGTCAAGCAACGCAAATTTCCAGAGAACACACGTGGTCCCCACCTGTTTGGTTTTTTACTCGCATCAAGGTTTGCACAGCCCAGAACTACGTCTCTGCTTGTTACAGAGGAACTGCCATCTCCAGCAACCGGTGGAACCGAACCAGTTTGCAGACACCCTGACTACACCCCAAACCCCACCACAGAACCACCAGACACTGCATCTAAACACAAATTTTTAAGTCAGGCACTGAAGTGACAAAAGTCTAAAGGATCCTCATCTGCAACCCATCATCACCCCAGAAGCCTGTGGAGCCAGGATTATTTAAATGCACAGCCCTGCTTGCTGAGGATGAAGCTGGAGAGCTAGAGGAGTGCTAGAGGAGAGGACTATACTGCATCATTTCCCCTCTTACAGGGCAAACTCCTGTCCTCAGACAGTTATCTGTGCACTTAACTAAGCAGAGAGAGACCCTGATGCAAGTTACACCAACAGAAACCCTCTGATTTCAATGAGCATACCCTCCTAAGTGAATACAGCAATGAGGAAGATGCATCCCTATAGATACATTTACATATATATATATATAAGGTAACAGCCAATGAAGATGAGTACTGTAATTTCTTCCTTCTGCAGGTTTTCATGGCCTTATTTTTGATTTTCAGAAGAAGGAGCAGAAACCAAAAAGGAGGAGTAGATACTAAAGCCTTCAGATGAAACATGCCCTCAGAAACACGTTTGTCTCGGAGCAAAATCTTTCCTGGCAAAAGAGACTGGGAGAAAACCGTCCGCGCAGCACCAATCTGCTATCCAGCATCTGGAACGAAGAGCCTCCATCAACACATCTTTACTCCAAAAAGGTTCAAAGCCAACACGGTGCAACGAAGAACCTGGCCTGAGGGCCGGCATCTGCACCCAGGACTGGGACACACAGTTATCCCTGAGGATAATGGGAGGAAGGAACCAATCCTGTCTCTGTAGCTTTGACCTCCAAGAGTATCAAAAGCAACACAAACTTTATGACCGGTCCAGCATGCTCTAACAGGAAGATTAACACTAAACCAAGCTTTGGACCAGGAAGGAGGAAGGTCCATCCCATTCCCTGGTTGAGCAGCAAGACCTCATGGCCAAATCAGGGGTTTTAAGCCACTGTGCCATCATCTCTTGTGCTCATCCCACTTTCTTGCTGACCCACTTTCTCTCACTTGCAACATCCCACTGACAGCATACAGGATAACACCTCCATCTCCTACAACTTGTCCTACCAGCCTTTGTATACCACCATTTACCCTCAACCAGCTGCGATCGATAGTCCCTCTCACAGCCATCCCACAGCACAGCTTCCTCTTTAACGAGCCGCAGCCTCACCCCTGCGGCCCATCTAGATTTGATTGATCACAACATGACTTTCCAATCGACTGCGAAGCCAAGGGGTGAGGACTAATTGACCCCTTTCTGCTCTCTCAGCAGCTACCTGGTTATTTTGCTCCTTCCTCGGGTGCAAGGAACATGAGCTCCACAGCACATGGGGAGACCAGGACGTGAGGATCAGCCTCAAAGAATCATAGAATGGTTAGAGTTGGAAGGGACCTTGAAGATGATCAACTTCCAACCCCCCTGCCATGGGCAGGGACACCTCCCACCAGACCAGGTTGCTCAAAGCCTCATCCAGCCTGGCCTTGAACACTTCCAGGGATGGGCCATCCCCAGCTTCTCTGGGCAACCTGTTCCAGTGTCTCACCACCCTCACAGTGAAAATTATTTTCCTGATATCTAATCAAAATCTGCCCTCCTTCAGTTTAAACCCTTACCCCTCATCCTACTGGAGCCACCGCAGAATTTGCAAGGTCCTTTTCTTGCTCATGCCATTTCTGCCATGGAGTTCTGGATCAAGACTAGACCAGGGGGAGTGCTTGGTGGCAACCAAAAATTAAAAGACATGCTGTGTTTTGGGGCAGAAGAACCAGGTTTCTGCATAGCCCCAGGACGCTGTTGTCTCCGCAAGCTCCTGGTTTGGGCGTGCCACCAGTGGAGTAGTGAAGGGGTTACGAAACAGAAACACGTGGGTCAGCTTTCTCAGAGGTTTTGTTCTCCTTGTCCTCTTGATTTGTTGTATCACGTGAACTCAAGTACACTTGGCTTCGTGTGTGACTGAACACAATAGAAAATGAGCCATCAACAGTGCAGTAACCAGAGTGGGCAACACACGGCCATACACGCACACAGCCTTACAGGTAGAGCACATAGAATCATAGAATTGTCCAGGATGGAAGGGACCTTTAAGATCATCTAGTCCAACCGTCAACCTCACTCTGATAAAAAACCATCACTAAGCACTATATCAACCTGTCTTCTAAATCCCTCCAGGGATGGCGCTGCAACCCCTGCCCTTGGCAGCCCATTCCAAGGCTTAATAACCCTTTCAGTGTCAAATTTTTTCCTAATCTCCAATCTGAACCTCCCCTGGCGCAACTTGAGGCCATTTCCTCTTGTCCCATCGCCTGTGACTCGGGAGAAGAGTCCAACCCCCCCTGGCTACACCCTCCTTTCAGGGAGTTGGAAAGAGCGAGAAGGTCTCCCCTCAGCCTCCTTTTCTCCAGGCTGAACACCCCCAGCTCCCTCAGC
>VXAK01000410.1:35723-51157 GCA_013399435.1 Arenaria interpres | reverse complement strand
CCTGGGCACACTGCTGGCTCATGTTCAGCCGACAGTGGACCAACACCCCCAGGTCCTTTTCTGCCAGGCAGCTCCAGCCACTCTGCCCCCGGCCTGGAGCTGCATGGGCCAATACCTGGCTGCATGTATCGCCCATGGCTCAAAGGGTCTGCGCTGCCAGCCCTTCGCCATCAATTTTCACATGGCTGTGGCTCTGCAGAGCTTGCACATAGGCTGTCTCTTGCTGTGGCACAAGATACAGCTTCTTCCAGAGCAGAAGCAACCTCAAGTTGCCCAAACTGTCCAACACAGAAAGGACATGGACCTGTTGGAACGGGTCCAGAGGAAGGCCACGAAGATGATCAGAGGGATGGAGCACCTCTCCTATGAAGACAGGGTGAGAAAGCTGGAGTTGTTCAGCCTGGAGAAGAGAAGGCTCCGGGGAGACCTCATAGCAGCCTTCCAATATCTGAAGGGAGCCTACAGGAGAGCTGGAGAGGGACTCTGTCACGCAGTGTAGTGACAGGACAAGGGGTAATGGTTTTAAATTGGAAGAGAGGAGATCTAGATTAGATACCAGAAATTCTTTGCTGTGAGGGTGGTGAGACACTGGAACAGGTTGCCCAGAGAAGCTGTGGATGCCCCATCCCTGGAGGTGTTCAAGGCCAGGCTGGATGGGGCTTTGGGCAACCTGGTCTAGGGGGAAGTGTCCCTGCCCATGGCAGGGGGGCTGGAACTGGATGATCTCTAAGGTCCGTTCCAACTCTAACCATTCTATGGTTCTATGATCATGTAATGGTGACCTGCTCCCCCAGTGCAAGGCAGCAGGTCGTGGCTGCTGCACTGGCTCCCCTTCACTCTCCAAGCCTTGTGGTGGGGAAGAAAAGATGAGGAGACTGAGGAAAAGATAGATCTTGCCTCAAAATCCAGCTTAGGGCATTGCCAAGTGTAAGGCTGAGAGCACAACAGCTCAAGGCCAAGTCTGCAAGGGAGGCAGAGCGATGAGTAATTTCCTCTCCGACAGCCTCAAGCCTGGTGCGGTGCAATGGAAAGTCACAGGCAGTAGAAGGCTGTGGGCCTTTTCAGCCGTGTCAGAGGAAGTCTGATCCAAAGATTTTCGGAAGAGAGAAGCCCATCACCCTCGAGAGACTGTGGGCCAACCCTGATCTGCCAAGGCAGCCACACAACACCTCCAAACCAGTGGAAGACCAGTTGCTCAGCTGCTCCAAAATCAAGTCACTTATTAAGGCACAGTGGGGAAACAGTCAACTACTTTTAGAAGAAAGCTCTGGAGAAATACAGTTCAGCTCAATATTGATTCCCACGGCCCCGTTACAGACAGACAGAATTAATTTCCAGGATGGAAAGAACATATGCCTGCATATCAAAACAAAATACAGAAGCCTTCCCAGTTCTTCAGCTGCATTTCAATGGAAACCAGAAGGCTGTCACAATGGAAAGATTTCAGTTTTCTAATTAATCCTCCTGCTGAGCCTTTAATGTGGCTAATTGATGAGGAGAGGCGGTGTCCAGACATCATTTGCAATTGCTTTTTACATCTTTAGACCGAGTTTTCTCTAAATTAAATAATAAGGCAGATTTGCTCCCTGCACGCACCGTGCCCTGCTCCAACTCCCTCCTCCCTAGAAGATGTCTGGTTGAGGGGAGGGAGGCGAAGCCCTTCTCAGAGCTCGTTTACAAGTGTTGGAAGTTTTCCTGGAAAACGTCATCTGCGATACTGTCACTTCCACACAACATGCCAAGAGAAAGACCATCGGTGCCAGGGACATGGTCTGTACCATGGAACACCCAGCTCCTACCCTCCACGGATCTAGGGGACAGCTTCTCCCAGTTCAACAGAGCAACCACTTAGCCAAGACGTGTCCCACAGCACCTCCAGAAGATGGCACAAAATGCACCATAGCGTCAGGAAACAGATTATCAGGCCACAGCACAGCCCCAGGGGCTCAACACAGTGCCACCACCAGCAAAAACATCTCATTGGTGGCAGAGCAGGCTTGGTTGCTCACCTACACCACAGAACGGTCCTGGTCTCTAATCCTAAATATTGATCTCACACTGGTGTTGACCAGGAGACACCCTTGGAGCCAGCAGAGCGATCCCGAATGCAAAAGCCAACACAGTCTCAACATCAGAAGGCAGTTCAGCACGTGCCTAGGTAGGAAATTTCTGCTCCCGTCCCCTACCTGTGCTCAGCACGTGCTCTAGTTCTTCCCTGAATTAGTTAAGGACAGAACCCGTCCCTTCATACTCAACACTCAGCGATTTCGGTCTGGGAGATGCTGAGTGCTCTGAGCTGCAAATGAAATCAGGGAGTGTGAAATAAAATAAAATAAAAAAAAAGTATGCGTCCATGAGGCCTTGCTATGGTTACTGAGGAGTAATAAACGAAACAGTGCTGATGGTCCCCAAGCTCAGGCCTGAAACTCCAGCACTGGTGTGTTTGTCATCGCAATAGCATTTCCACCTGCACCTTTCTGACATCCCCTCGGGGAGCCTTCACACACCACTGTCATAGATCATGGCCAACAGAGCCCAGGCCAGCTGTGCAGATGTCTAGCTGGCTGACCTCTCCTTACCAAAAGGCTTCTAATTTCTTTTTTCCCCTATTATTATTAGCTTTCAAACCACCTACTCCATCATAAATATAAAGTAAAATTAGCTTATTCCGAGAGCGTTAAAAAAAGATGAGCTGACGCCTGCACAAACTGAGGCCCAGCAAGTCAACGGGAAGGCTCCAAGCATGCAAAGAATGTCAAGTTTAGTGCTTTTGGGCCCTTTTACTGCATAATCCTATTTCTGCAAGCAACTGGGGCACGTGCAAGGGGAGTCACGCACACGCGTGCAGAGTCCGTCACCTGCAGAGGCTGGCTGCTGCTCTTCCAGAGCACCCCGAGTAAACTCCTCCTGTCTGCCCGACAGCCTATTAATAAATATACACCAGGGAGAAAAACTGCACGCCAGCAGGGAGGTGGACGAGATGATCTAACAGGACCTTTTCCATCTCTTAACTTTTGTGCTTAGTCACGGGACAAACACCTCCCACGTCGTAAAGAAACACGCTGGCTTTGCTTCCCTGCTTGTGTTGGGAGAGCATTGCCCTCTGAAGACATTGTGTTTTCCGGCTGTTATTTCCCTCATGCTCACAGGACTTACCCTGGGGAAGAGTTAAGCAAAGGAGGACTTGCATTTGCCTGGCTTTCTCCTCCAGTAAGCTCCGAGGCACCTGAGTCCCCTAATTCCTGCCCCAGCAGCCACAAGCAGCACATGAACCTCGTTTCTCTGTTACCAGAGTCCTTGTGCTTCTCTGAGCACTCAAGCCTGATCCTGTCCAAGGCGGAGAGGCACTCCATCTACTCCTGCAGAGAGGGGGTTGGCAAGAGAACAGGCATCAACCATCCCCTCCATCAACCAGCCAGGTCGAGCCTCCCACGAGAGACCGCCAGAAAACAGCTCAAAAAAAACCCACCCCAACCACCGCAGAAAGGGAAATGCAAGGAAGCAAATGGTTTGGGGAGAAGAGAATCCTGTGCAGCTTAGATAGTACAGAATAGAATACAATAGTGTAGCTTGGGTTGGAAGGGACTTTTAAAGTCATCTAGTCCAACCCTCCTGCAATGAGTAGGGACGTCTCCAATTAGACCAGGTTGCTCAGAGCCCTGACCAGCCTGACCTTGAATGTTTCCAGGGATGAGGCATCTACCACCTCCTCTGGGCAACCCGGGCTGGTGTGTCACCAACCTCAGTGTAAAACAACTTCTTTAAATCTTGTCTGAATCCTCCCTCTTTTAATTTAAAACCATTACCCCTTGTCCTGTCGCCACAGGTCCCGCTGAAAAGTCTGGGTCCATCTTTCTTACAAGCCCCCTTAAGTACCGAGAGCTTACAGTGCAACCTGCATGGGCATTGATTGGTGCCACCAGCAAGGCTGGCTCTTTGTTTTCAATTGCAAAGACCTGCAGTCACACAGAGAAGGGTCCAGTTGCTCCAGCATCTCCAAAGCACATTCAGGCAAAGCATGCGCCAGTTTGCAAGGTTTCTACAAGAGACCATTCTCACACATAATCCAAAGGGCAACCGAGAGCCTCTGGATCACAGATCTGCAACTCTCTCTCTGCAAGAAAAAAAACCTTTCACCATATAAATTTACAAAAAACCATACACCGTACAAAAAACCCAAAAGCCACACAGTCTGGGCCTCTTGCAACAAGACAGACACCACGGGATGAGGAAGCAACGCTGGGAAGGGAGTCAGCAGCAGAAGATTTTGCTTCTAGTTCAGCTGCTGGACCACAAGATGACCCTGAGCATTGCCAATTCTTGTAGGATTCAGTGTTTTTCGTAAGTACTCGATTCCCGGAGTCACATGATTACATCAGAATCCACGCTTCCTTTTTTTTTTTAATAGTTAAAAAGAACTACTTGTAGATGTCAAAAGTTGAAGAAAGAAGTGTAAGTCACGAAGTTTGAAATGCTCAAACAAAAAGTGAAAAAATTACATTTATTTTAAAAATCACTATTTTAAACTTAATTATTCATGTTTTGGAGGCAAGAACGTGATCCAAGATTCTTTTCCTCCAACACTGTACACTGGAAACCTTAGACTGGGCAAGGAATGATTTAACTTGGGGTGAGGGGGGGGTCCAACATCCCCCTCTGTAAGTTACAGATGAGAAAATACAGCCTTGGTAGCAACACCTGCTTAGAAACTAGGTAGCCCCTTTGAGGTACCCTGATGCTGGCCTCCCTAGTCAAAAGAGCATATTGTCTCCCAATGCATAACGAAGGCACAGCAGTTAAAAATAAATAAATGATTAATTGATACAGCAGAACAGCTTGCCAAATTTTGCTTCCACTTCTTTTATCCATCATCAAGCTGAGTAAAAGCCCTGGAAGTCAGCTACGCCAGCTCATCTCTTGGCACCCTCTGCTCACCAAAACTAATGGATTTACAGCCACTGGTGGGTCTTGCCCAGCAGAAATACCTTGTGGTAGTAATTAGTCCGTAAATCAGGACCTGAGCTTCTGAAAAAGCCTTTGTTGGCTCTTGCAGAGCTCATCCCGTGCTGCTGCTGAGTCCTGGGGCCCTGCTTCAGCACTCCACAGCACTACAGGCGCCTGGGCTGCACTCAGCCATCACTTAAGACTAATAAACTTTGGCCTCGCGTTTAAACATCCATAAGCACCATGAAAAGAAGACTCCAGGTCACATTTATTTCCTTTTTTTTTTTGCATCGAAGAAGATTATTAAGATCTAGAAGACTCTGGGGGCGTGCACTGAATACATCATAGCCATGGAAAAAGGGGGTAAACACTACCCTTCTGACTCAACCAGAGGTCTTCACCCACTCTGCCCAAAGCTAACTAACTAAGATGCAGAGAAATTCAGAGGAGGAGGAGAACAGGAAGGACCTGAGAAATCACAGTGGCTGCAGCAGCCTCTGGTGCAGGGTGCTCGCACAGGCGGGCAGCCCAGAGCCAACCCCAAGGGGTAGCCTACGTCCATCGCCCCGAGTTGAGCTCAAAGGTGCTGTTCCTCGAGGGAGGATTTGCTTGTCACCAGCCGTGCAGCCAGAGACGGCGGCAAGTCGGCTGTTCCTGCCTCGCAGAACACGCACCGGGGCAGAGAGAGGAAGCCTCGCTGCTCGCGCTTGGCAAACGTTCCCGGGTTTCTGCATTATCTCAGCTTCGAGATTACAAGGAAGTGAGCGCAAAACCTGTTCAGTCACATTGTTCCCGCTCACCCCCTGGCCCACGGCCGGGCCATTACGCTCCTGGGTTCCTGCTGTTCCCAGGACAGACCTGCTGCCCCTCTGCAGCTCTAACCCATTGCTGCAGCAACCCCCGGACACGCTTCTGCCTGCCCCAGCGGGGCATTTAACCACAGCCAAGCACCGGCAGAGAACGTGCACAGCACGAGGGGTTGGTCTATTAAATTCCTGAACTCGGCTAACGTCGCTGCACACAGTGTTTAACAAGCCTAACCCCCCCTCCTTCCACCACCTGCAAGGCACAGGCGCATTAAACCCACCACTCCGTGTTATCTCCCCATTCAAAGCTTTTATACCTTCTGCCTACCGAGGATTTCGGCAAGATGCTGCAGAGGCTGCTGCAATCTGGTCACAGAAGCGGCAAAACACCTGGGGACCTCCTGCTACCCGAAGCCATCACCCCTCTTATTCTCCTCCAGTTAACATTAACCTCGCTGCACTTGGTTCTCAGGGATGCGAGCGCTGCTCCTTTTAAACTGTGCAGACAGAACCAGAAAGCGAATCAAGGGTCTGCAAATAAATATTTCTTTAAAAAAAAAAAAAAAATAAAAATCAGACTGACCAAACATTGCAGCACCTCTTGCTAACACCTGCCTGGCTGCATCGCTATAGAATCAGTTCTCTATCTGAGCCAACATCAATAAAAAAAGTAAGATAAAATGATGCGATTATGATTTTGCTTGCAGAATTTTCTCTGCACCTCCTTCTTCCCCAGAAGGTTTTGCTTTAAAAGAGAAATACCACCCATAATGTTTCTACGCTTGCTTGTTTAAGAGGAAAAACACAGCATGCAGCTCTTGTAATGTTATTAGTNTTTTCAAATGAAGTATTTTACTATGCAAACTCAAAAACCCAGATCTCACACACAAAGAAAGGAGTTTGGAAATCCCCCTCCCTCCCTCCCTCCACCCCCACTGCTATTTGCTAAGGAAACCAGATGCCCAAACCCAGCCAAAAAATGATCTCAACCATTCTTAAGAGAGGCTACAGTGCATTTTCATGAGTCATGGAAAGCAACAACTCGTTGCTTTGGTAATGCTAGGTAAGCAACTGGTCACCCATCCACAACCAGACTCTCAGCAATAAGTCAAAGAGCAGACCATTTCTTGACAGGTTACGTCAGAGACGGCCCCAAAAATAGAGCCTCGCAGCAACTTTACCTCTCAGGAGGTTTTATAAGACACGCCACAAAGCGTGTCCTGTAAAAGCATTTAGCAAAGCATCCAGCAGCTGGGATCCCCCATCATCCTGATTCCTGCGTGGCAGGGGGTGTTTCTCAGCACCCCACCTCCCGGCCCGAGCTCTGAAAGCCAGCAGAGATGCCTCCTACGGGCAGCAAATGGAGGGGGAAGCGACAGACGGAGGCAGGGATTAGCGAGAAGGCGGCAAGTCCCTTACCCACGCTCTTCCCACGAGCTGGGGCAGAGGGGAAACCTGCTGCCTGCCAGCCCAAAAGGCAACGCTGGGGCAAGCAGGCTTGTAGGAAGAACTGCAGGATGCCTCATCCACCAGACCCCTTCCAACCAAGGGTCCGGGTGATCGCACAGCACGTACCCACCGGACTTGATGCACACACAAGATGTGTGAAAAAAATACTTAAGCTTTCATCAGACCCTGACCAAATTGCTTGCTCTTCTCATTTCTGGTTCTGGGGTTAAACAGAACATCGCTGTGTCCACTGCCACCTCAAGACTCGTGCAATAAACGTACGTGCAATTTAGCCAAGCACTGCAATGGGAAAAGCAGGCTTTCAAANCCTTTCCTCTTTTTATGGCAAAACATGACTAAATGAGACAGGTTACGAAAACTAAACAGATGTGGAAGTTACAGGTCTTTCCCCCGTCCNGTAAAAGCATTTAGCAAAGCATCCAGCAGCTGGGATCCCCCATCATCCTGATTCCTGCGTGGCAGGGGGTGTTTCTCAGCACCCCACCTCCCGGCCCGAGCTCTGAAAGCCAGCAGAGATGCCTCCTACGGGCAGCAAATGGAGGGGGAAGCGACAGACGGAGGCAGGGATTAGCGAGAAGGCGGCAAGTCCCTTACCCACGCTCTTCCCACGAGCTGGGGCAGAGGGGAAACCTGCTGCCTGCCAGCCCAAAAGGCAACGCTGGGGCAAGCAGGCTTGTAGGAAGAACTGCAGGATGCCTCATCCACCAGACCCCTTCCAACCAAGGGTCCGGGTGATCGCACAGCACGTACCCACCGGACTTGATGCACACACAAGATGTGTGAAAAAAATACTTAAGCTTTCATCAGACCCTGACCAAATTGCTTGCTCTTCTCATTTCTGGTTCTGGGGTTAAACAGAACATCGCTGTGTCCACTGCCACCTCAAGACTCGTGCAATAAACGTACGTGCAATTTAGCCAAGCACTGCAATGGGAAAAGCAGGCTTTCAAAAAATGTATTTTTAATATATATATAATTTTCCTACCACCCTCTCTGGGTGAGGGAGGCTACTGCAGGGGCACCACTCAAAGCCCTCAGTGACACTCCTGAACATGGCCATGAAGACAGTGGGGTTGGTGCAACCTAGAGCCCTTCAACCATACATATCCAAGGCACCCATCCATCACAACCGAGGGCTGAGGTTGAGGAAATCCAGCCCAAGACAGGTCAGAGAGGTGGGGGGTTCCCCCTGCAGCAAGGGGAGACCCCTTCCAACACATCCCACACATCCCACAAACACCTCCCACCTTCATCATCGTGGCGACTCCTACAGTCAACACACAGCCACCACTGCCCAAGAAGTTCCTGCAGACGTGAGACATCAAACCGCATCTCTCTGGCAATGCACGCTACGAAAGGCAAACCAGCTTCCGATACTGGATAGTAATGATACTGGGTGCAAGAAGTCTTGCTCCATCTCATCTAAGTCCCCAACGGCTTTGGGACTCTGTGGTGGTCCAGGATGAAAGCTCAATGTGCCACCCCACCTCCCTGGGACAGCCCAGTCTGTTTCCTGGAAGGCAAGTTGTCCTGCACAGGATTTCCTGGACATAGACCAAGACTGGAACCAGCTTGTCCCCAGCTTTCCGGATGAAGCCGGTTATAAGTAATCTCCAGCACTTTTTGTGCTGGGTCCAGAAGGCGATTGTTTGGTCTCACCTCCCATAACACAAACCGCAAACAGAACACACATCCTCACGTCTTATGGCCCCATCCCAAAGCTGACCAGGTAACGCAGCGGATGTTAGTCAGGCCGGTAATGCTGTAGGTGAAGTTGCTGAAATATTGTGATGATTAAATGTTTTCTCTCTTTTTTTCTTGAGTCATCAGCCAGGTAACCCAATGACACATCGTGCACATGTTTAACATCGCAGCACCTTGGGGAGAGCACCACAGGGAGCCTCACCAAGCATCCCCGCCCCAAACAAAAAGAGGCAAAAGCTGCCATGGTTCCTCAAATCTCATGCCCAAGAGATCATTTCAGTGGAACAAGGTGAAGCCAAGCCAGTCTTCAGACAGAGGCCATCACCAGGCTATGTAGATAACAACACAGCTGTCCTTTCATCGGAGCCACTCATGACTCAAGTCAGCATCCAGAAGCACTTCGTATTCCCCAGGTACCACAGCCAAAAGTGACCACATCACAAGACGGGGAGCAAGCAGGCATCAACCCAAGCCACCCGCGAAGCAGATCCTCTCAGCCAGCGAAGCCAGTGTAAGCTGAGGATGGGGAGCAGGAGAGAGCACCCGGGCTGCGTGGTCCCACATCCAGGCAGCCCTGATGGTCCCCTCCCAGCCTCAGCACCCAAGGCTGCACCAGGAGCCGTCAGCAGGGCTTCCCCTGCCTTCCACCACCAGAGGAGCAGCTCCCGGGAGTTAACAGAAACCAAGCACAGAGTTTTCCAGTAAGAACTCAAGAGAGAAGCACGACAGGACTTGCCCCGTCATGTTTCTTCCAAGGCACTGCAATCGCCTCCCTGCAGCCACTGTTCAGAAGGAACACGCAGTGAGAGCACCTTTCCCTACCCTTTTCCCTCTGGCAAAACAGCGCGGAGCTCCGGAGCAGCTCGAATGCACCCTGCTGCCGGGTTTATCCCGGGCAGCAACAACATTCAGAGCCGGACCTTGAACCTTTCAATAAAACCAATGATGCAATAAGCTACGCACCGCTCAATACAGCCTCTGTTTATCTCTTTTACTTGCCACCAGCACCATCCAAAGAGAAATAACTGAAATATCTTGCATATTTCTCTAATGACTCTTGCTACTTTGTTGGCACTGGGGGACTTAGACCAAGAAGCAGCAAAGACATTCCACCGGTTTATTAACTGGGTGCTCAGGTTTCCCCAAAGCCGCTCTCCAAGTGGGAAGCCAGCAGAAGGATTGCAGCAGAGGGATTAGTGGTGTATTTTTGTGCTGAAAGGCAAAGAGAAGGCATCGAGGCTGCAGAGTGAGCGCCTTGCATCAGCAAGGAAAGCTTTCCAGGAGCTTGGCCCAGCCTGGTGTCTTTACCGAAGGATGCTTCATCAGTTCAGCGAAACAAGCCCGGCTCTACAGCTCCACACTGCACCAACGCCTTGACCAACCTCAACAGAAGCAAGCCCAAATCTGCGTTCTCCGATTTCCAAGTACTGGTTATTCATCGCTTACACACTCCCGCACCGCTCTGCCCCACCACCCCAGCCCACACACCTCCTTCCAGCCACAGCAACCGCGATATTTCTGCTGCAGATACCAAGCCGAGTTATCAGCCCATCAGCATCACCCAGCTCCATCTAGATAGCGCTATCAGCCGCCCTTTGCGATGACACTGCACTGACCCAGCATGCAAAAAAGGGACAGCCCCATCTCCCCCCCCAGGGCACTCCCCAGGTAGTGACAGATCAGAGGCGAGATTTCCCCGTTACTCGAGACACGTGCTCACCGCACTGAGTCCACCACCCTTCTGCAGGGTCCTCATGCCTTGGGACAGGGCATCACCGATGAAGAGATTAAACATCTGCTAGATATTTTTTTTTAGGCTCTTACGGAGGGCGCTGTGCTATTTCCAGTTTACAACCAGACAACAATGATGCCATCTCTGCTCAGCCGCGAAAACCCAAAGAGGTTGTATCGCAAAAGCACTGAGCAATCCAAATAATCCACTGTCCTCATCACGATGGACTTCCGCATACAAGGACAGATCTCAAAAGATACCCCGAAGTCGTCTTCCAAACCTCTGCATCGAGACCAGCATCAACAGAACTCGTAGCATAACACAAGGTTCATTCTTGCACATGATGTTCGGGCTAACAACTGTTACGGGCAAAATTTTCACTAGTCCCTTGGGGATTTGCGGGCACTTGGAAGCCACTGTGCAAGGAACACCTTCACAAGGGACAAGGCAACCACAATCGCCCCAGGACAATCCTACTAGAGCAGGAGCACTCAAAGCATTGCAGAGGCCACAAACACCCCTCAGCAGGGTTGGATTTAAGACTTTCCCACCTCCTTCGCAAAGACTTATCCCACAAATTGTTTTCCCAAAGCAATTGTATGGAGTCGTTTTTCCTCTGAATCATCTAGCTATCAATCAACTTTTTGTTATTTAGCACGCAAGTTCCTGGCCATCGTAGATTTGCAGAGCGTCTCTATTCCACCCACCCAGGGCTATTTTTTCTCAAGCAATTTGGTGTTTAATCACTACCTGAACGCTCAACCCGTCCTCCCATCCCCTCCAAGGACCTTACACAGCAGCCTGTGCAGTAGCTTGGCCGGCTCCTTCCAGAATCTGGCCCGTGCTGCCGGGCACGGCACGCATCGCCGACCGGACTTTGTCCCGTGCACCTTCTACGGTGCCGAGCCAAAGCCCGGGCTCGGCTCCACCCTGGGTTTCATTGCTGTTGTGGCTTGTCCTTCCTGAGGTGCCCCCGGTCACCTTGCACAGTGGAGAGTAAAAAAACTAGGGGAGCTTCCGCAGAACTGACAACTAGTTCTGCAGAAAATGGTGGCCAACCTGGGTTTTAACTCAGGAAAGCAGAACAGGCTCCAGCCTACTGTGGATTCTCATTAAATTTAGAGTCCCTTGGTCTCCACTAACATTTATAGTAGGATCTTCCAGGGTAGGAAAATGCATTTGGGAGCTGAATCCCCCTTGTTTTAGGGGGGTACAGGTGTAACTTTCACCCTTGACTTCTAAAAGTCTCAGAAGGTCCCGGTCAAACCCTCCATGTCCCAAGCACCCTGGGAACAGAAGCTGGTACCCGAGACCAGATACAGCGATGACATGCAACGGCATGTCCCCACCTTGGGTCACAGAGAGGGGAAAGCAGGGAGAAGAGCTGTGAGTAACCACAGGGCTCCACCGAGAACCCACATACCCCCAGCTCGCTGAACCCTTCCACCACACCACTGCAGCATCGGGTGAGCCAGCTTTGGACCAAACACCTCCACGGGTGCCCACCACGGGCCACGCTGATGGTGCATCTTCCACCATCCCCGGCTCAGCTTGACCCCAAGCTCTGTGGCTCCAGGGAAAGCTCCTGGAGCAACAGCCCCAGGGCTGGAACAAAGCAGGGGGCGATGTACCCTCATCCTGCAGCCCCAAAATTCTCCACTAGCCCCTCTACAAAGTTCTTCTCTTGCTCTCCCTTCCCATGTCATCAGTCTTCTGCAGAGAACAGCTTCCCAGTGGCTTTGAAGAGCATGCGTTTTAAGGGAGATGTTTGCTGTTTCTTGCTTGCATCATTACAGATGAGCTGGGACAGGCTGATTCGTTTGGACACTGGTGGCATTTTAGTGACTAACGGGAAGATTACTTGGCCAGACCAGATCAGAATTGCAGAGACAGACAGAAAACAAACAGAAATGCCCACACATCCACGCTCACGTGTGCTCACTCGCGCCTTCACAGACAGAAAAGCACTTGTCTTGTCCGTCTGATGTTCACCACAGCATTGACCACATCAGAGGAAGGCTCACACTGCGCAGGGTACCGGGCCAGCCCGCGGAGACGGCGTGTTTCAGGCACAACGGAGACGACATTCGTTATCTCTGCATCTCACATCGCACTTGGCAAAGGCAGAAAAGGTGCCAGGAAGAAACACAGTCCTGACCCGGCGTGCACAACCACGTGCAGGGATGGTGAACTGCTCCCCTGAGGGACTCACCGAAAATGCCTGGTCACCCATTTCCCCTTGTGGAGTTTAAGTAGGAAAATAAACAAAGTAGGAATTGAGGGTGAACCCGCCAGGCTGAAGATCAGCGGGCCATTTATAGCTGTTCTGAAAAGCATCTGAGCAAATAGAAAGAAAGAAAAAGTTGGAATCCCATATTCTCCTCCTTACGGCTCCGTAATGCATCTTCCGTTTCCCTGGTGCACAGCTGATGTTCTGCACGTTTCCGTGCACAGCGAGCTCGGCCTGTGCCACGCGCGGAGAAAGGAGTGGAAGCCACCGAGCCCAGCAGCCTCCTGCTGCCGTCAGGCACCAGCGAGCATCGTCCCCGCAGCCGCCCTCCGTGGGAGCCGGGCCGCAAAGGGCTCAGCCACCTCCCAAAAAAGCCTGGCACGTGGGATGCCTGTCCCTCTCCCGTGCCGCGTCTCAGGATCTAAAAGAGTCCAGAGATTTGTAGAGAGAGAAAACACATTTCCTTGGACCAGATGAACTCTACAGGCTGAAGTGCAGTTGAATCTCTTTTTTTTTTTTTCCCCTCTCTCTCTCCCTTTTCTTTCAGACGATCTCCTCCATCAGGAGAGCCAAGGTAAACTCAAGAGCAAGCGCTCCCTCCTAAATCTCAGCCCTGAGGTTTGCTGCTTCTGCGTGTAGACAGTCTCGTACGCTCCAAAGCCAGTCTGCCTTCACCCAGCAGTCTAATAAAAGATATCCCTTCTAACAGCAAACCCTGACTCACTTCCCTCTAGCCTCCACCAGCAGGTCTCCGATGCAGGCAGGGCCAGATCAACCAGAACAGAAGATCCTGCCAGCTTTCGCGCTGGTTCCCACGTCCGGCTGGGGAGAGCAGGGCTGGAAGCACATCACCTTCCGTGCCACGGCAGCACTCCCCATCCCACAGCTCTGCCAGGGAGCCAGACGCGCTGTGTGATCCTCGCCACCATCTTCCCAATAGGAAAATTTGGAAAACACATCAAGTCCAAGCCGCACGCTAACAGCATGAAGCATCATCAAGCAACAGCAATGTTTTGGAAAGGATGGAGAGAGGACTGCGCTCCTCTGGCTGCTGTAATCGCCGGCTCTTCGTGACACAGTCTCCCCATCCTGGATGAAAATGCAGCCTACATCTTTCTTAACAGCCTCCAAAAAACCAAAATGCATCACCTATCAGCACACATTGACAGGGCAGAGCTGTGGGTTTCCGATGGAGATTTAAGACCCACGGAAAAAACTGCAGCACCAAAACCCATTTAGAGAAGGAAGGTATAAAAGAGCCTTTAAATCCACATCCCACCAGGCTGGCAGCCCATCCAGCCTCGCCCCTGCCTCCGACAGAGGAGCTTTTACAAGCTGCAAAGCCTTCCTAGGGCAAAGGCTGTGCCCAGCTGCAGAGTTATACCCCAATCTGCAGGAGCCCGGGGGAACCTTGAACCCCCAGTTATAACTAACGTCAAATTAGGGGATCTGGAAACTGGACAGTCTGACACAGGCATCACAAGACGCAGGTAGCCACGGGCAAGCCCCCAGACGCAGCCCATCTCCCACACACCTGAAGAACAGCTTCCAAGAGCCACGCTCCGGGCACGAATCCTGCAGGGAGCTGTATCAAACTGCACGTGCTGGACTGGAAATAAATTTACAAGGTAGCACAGAAGGCAATTCCCCCAAACCGCTCGCACTCACCAAAAAAACGAAAGAGCTTGACCCTGGAAATCCCTGGGATCACTCAAATTCCGCACAAATCCCAAGCGAGACCCAGATTTTCAGTCCACGCCACTGGCCACACCTGCAGACCCTGCACCGGACCAGGAGCGGGTCCACTTCCAAAAACCGCTGCATTACAAGAGAGGAATTGAAGAGGAGGATAAAAGCAGCAGCCGAGGAGGGGGGGAAACCGCTCTCCGAGCTGTGTCGGGGCCAGCGAGAGACGCTTTTGGCCGCCGTGCAGGACCTGGCCAGCCAGCCGGCGCACACCCACTGCCTCTGGCACAGGGCTCCCACCTCCGCCGCGCTCCCCACCCGGCCGGGGAGCAAATCCTCCCGGAGCATCAAACCGGCTCCTGGCACGGCTCCCCCATTGACAGCCCCTCGCTCCATCCCAGGTGGAAATCCCAAGCTTCCCAGCTCCGCCGGCCAGTACGGTCACTCATGCCACGCGGGGGTCCCAGCATCCTGCATCCCACGGGGGTCCGTGCCCATCGCAGAGCCTTCCTCCTCCTCACCGCTCACTGCATCCATCCTCACCGCTCGGGACAGACTCCACACGGGGAGGACTTTGCTCATGGGTGAGGGCCGGCCAGGCGTTCCCACAGCTCCTTGGCACAGACATGAGGCTTCCCACCGAAGTGGGACCCAAGCCACCAAAGCCGGACCCAAGCCACCAGCTCCAGAGTTTAAAGCATCCCCATAACGGGACCCTCAGTGTCAGGGTCTAATCCCGGCGCTCCCTTTCCCACAGCCCCTGCAGGGACAGGCTTCCAGGCTGACTCCACCAGCCAAAAACCTGGGAAAACGAGTTTACCCGAGGCACCAGGCGAGGGCTGTGCCGGGGAAGGTAAATCCC
>VXAK01000410.1:21871-35189 GCA_013399435.1 Arenaria interpres | reverse complement strand
AAGGGGGAGCCCCCGGGCCGCTCTGATGTACAGCCCCAGCCTCCCGTGGCGGGTCCCGGGCCCTTTGGACTTGGCCGTCCCCACGGAGACGCAAAGGAAATTTACCCCTCTGGGGTAATTTTAATTGACCCCTTTGGGGTAAATTGCCTTTGGAAAGGTAAAATTACACCACCCCACCCCCCCAGGGAAGGGCCAGGGTGGTTCCTAAAAGAAGTGGGACCCCAGTTCTGTACCAGTCATCGCTCGGGCTGGTGGGAAAGAGAGAAAATTCATGCAGATAACAGGAAAAAACGAAATAAGAATAGAATCGGTAAGAATTTCTGCTGGTTTCCCTGTTTTCCCCGTTGAGGGAATGTGCTGCGGGGAGGAGGGGAAACAAAAGTCAGTGCGAGATTTTGGTGGGGAGAGAAAAAACTGGGCAGAATCCGAAACCCAGAGCCGTTCCCCTGGAGTTTTTAAGGACTTGCTGGTGGAGCCCTTGCCTATAAAGGCAATCGAAACCCCCACCAGGGACCCCTCCTGAGAGATTCGGGTCTCACAGCCCCGCATACAATCGCGTGACCTGTTAATAAAATCCATAGAAACCGATTCTGTATATACCAAATAACAGCAGATGGCTCCAGCCCAAACCGCTCCGGGTTCCCTCACTCCATAAATGATTTTACTAGGGCCGGTCCTGATCTTGATGTAATTGAATAGGTTTCACTCTTTTTCTCTCTCTCCCTCCCCTTCCCCAGAATATTTGTGCAGCTTAACGGAGGGATATCCAGGGGGACCGAGCTGTTGCTGGAAGGAACCTCTGACTCCAGCTTGCCTCATCCGTTTGGGAAGCGGCGTAAGTCTATCCTAAGCCACCTGGCTTTGGGGAAGGAGGTTTCTTTTCTCTGCACCTTCCCTCTAACCCTGACGGCTTTTAATAACATTCTGGTAACTTGGCGCGTTCGAAAACGTTTTGGCTCCTGCCCATCGGGGGTGTGTGTCATGAATTCTTGTGCTGCAGATGCCTTTCTGAAATAAATCGCCTGTGTTTTCCTTGGGAACCAGGCGCAGGACCTCAGGACTTTGGGTTCGAGTATTACAAGGGCACGAAGCGACAAGCAGCTCCTTCAAAACCTCCTTGGTTTTAACGGGAATCGGTTAGGCAGGCCCCAATCGCTGCCGAAAATTCCCTTCCAAGCGGCTTCTCTTTTCGGAATGTGTTTGATGCCCCGGGAATCCCGCTACGGGGGGGATTTCGGTTCAGGGTGTTCCTGAACAACGGGAGGATCGTCGTGTGCGCGAAGCCTGTTTCCATCCATGTCAACAGCTCGCTGCTGCGGGGCGTGCGAAGGATCTGCCCCCGCGTTCCGCCTCCTCAAACTGCTCTTGAAAACATTTACCCGGCCTGGCAGAAGAACCGATGGAGGTGTGTGGCTCCGCACGTCGTTTCGTGCGTTCTCTAACAAATTCCGGCTGTTCTCTGTCGCCGAAGCCAAGAGGCATGGTGTACCTTCTACTCCTACAGCCCAACTCTCCCTTCTTCTCCAAAACTGTCTTTAGGAAACATTCTTTGGTGCACGGTGTGGAACAGCCGTATGTGGAACGCCCATGTATGTGCCAGTTGGTGAGATGAAAACCATGCCACGCATAAAATGTATAGATGTGTGCTCTGATCTCTCTTAGTTGACTGGTGTCCTGGGTTGAAAGACACGGGACTAACTTTTCTTCTAGTGCTGGGGAAAACGGCCCTTTTCGAAGACTCTAGTGACTGAATTCGTGAAAATATTTTACTTTATAGCCAGCCAGGCTCTGTGGGATTCAAGGTCTTAGTGGTTTTGAGCCTTGCCGGGTGCAGGGACGAGGAGGAGCAAGGCCTGGGCATGTCACCCAGGCTGGCCAACGGGATTATTTCATGCCATGAATGTCACATTCAATAGGAATTAGAAAAGTTTGCTGCGTAGCTCTCTCTCCCTTGATGGCGGCGGGTCCAGACAACTCCTTGCCCCGGTGCCAGACCCCTGAGACCTTCCCTTCCTCCCGAAGCCGTTGGGCTCGCCGGGTCCGCCATTTGCTGTCCCTGCTGGGAGAGCACAGCTTCCCACTGATAGAATTAGCCGAGTATAATTATTGTATACCTTATATCAGGATTAATACTGGTTCTTAAGTATTATTGTTAATTATTTAGTCTTATTCTATTAAATCTATTTAAGTTTCAACCCTCGTGTTTCTTTGTGTTCCTCAATTCCCCTTTCCGGGTGGGGAGGGGTCATCAGGTGATAGAATAATTGTCTAAACGACAGTAAATTGTTAGGGGTTTACTCAAACCATAACACCTGGTACGCATGTTGGGGTGGATGTGAAGGACTTTACACAAACCTTATCTGAGCCAGCTTTTTTTCGTTCTTCCCCAAACCCAAATTGAAAGTTCATGTCCCTTCCTTAAGAAGTTGACTCCGGAGCCTAATGAAGACAACCGTAAACCTCCAGTTGATTGCAAACGGATGAAACCCATCTGGCCTTTCTGGGTGTTTGAAGGCTGAACTACCCGCCCCAGACTCCCTTTGTAGCCAAAGAGGCATATGAAAAGCTCAATTTCATCCAGCCTTAGTGACAGGAGCAGACCTTTGGGCATAGCTGGTCTCTCTCCACTAACTACAGAATTAAACAGCTCATCCTGGTAATATCTTCAGTGAAAAGTGTGGTGGCACAAGTAGGTAACAGCGAGCTATGAGAAAAGCTGGTGCTTCATCCGCAGATCAAGAACTTTGCAGATCACAGCCCCAGGCCGTTCTATTTGTGCTTCTCCTTTAATGACGTAAGCATTAGTATTTGCTGTGGGGAGAAAAGGGGGAAGATATTTGGCTTTTACCTAACGGCTACTATTTTGGGCTCTGTCAGGGTTCCTGCAGGAAGTGAACGCAGATTCCAGAGCACTGACCCAATTCTTCTGTGACTAAATATGCTCCGTCTAACCTGAAATTCTCCCATGCCTTCTGTTTGATATAATATCCTTTCTTGCTTCCTGTCCTAAAAGGCAGCATAAAGCCGTTGTGTGCTGTGAGACGCCTGTCAGGCCTTCTCTCCCATCGAGATGGGAGATGCGTATCGATGGGGGGGTGAAATCATTCCTATACTTAGTTTTGCAACCTGTAAAGGAATGATGCCATCTCAGTGTAAAGAAAAGAAGCCAATTACTCACTCAGAAAAGGTGTGCTGCCTCACAGCAGAAGGCTGGAGCTGGCAATGGGCTTGGGTGGGATTTCAGCCCGTAGACAAAAGCCTGTGATGCCAAAACCTCTGCGTGGCAGCGCCTGGGCTCGGCAAACCTGTGGCGGCTGCAGCTCCTCCTCACCCAAGGTTAATTGCAGGTCTGCTGTTTGCTGTGGAAAAGCAGGTAGAAAAGGGGGGCTAGAGCTGTCCTGTGTCCTTCTTAATGATACTACCTGCAGAGAAGCCACATTTATTTAGCTTAAATATTCCCCCATTTCCCACGTGTTCTGACTGCTGCGAAGCTGGGCGCTTTGGGAACTACCTGACAGATAAAACCTGGTCAGGACCCACAGACCACATGTGTCAGCATTCCAGAGGGGTTTGTGCTGTTCCCAGAACACGCCTGAACGTATGCAGAGGTTTGCCGGGGACAGACGTTTGGGGGTGGCACTTCATCTCTCCCTCTGCTTCTGTTTTACAAGAACCACTGCGTGGAGTGGTTGAGACGGGTGAGAGTGAGGGTCAGATCCCTGTCGCTGAGGGGCCACACGCTTCCCCCTACCTTTCTCTTCCTCTCCTGTTACATTAAATGCTCCCTGGCTGAGATCCCCATATGCTTTGCAGGGCAGACACCAAGATCTGCTGTATGAAAGACCTCACAGCCAGGCAAGAGCAACAAGTGATCTCTCCGGCTCGATGGGTTTTGAAACCTTTCCTCTTGCCGTGGCAGAAAACTGTTTCTCACAAACAGCAGAAAACGCCTCCTGCCCACACAACAGATTAACCCCGTGGGTTAGAGCTTGGGTTTATACCCCCTTAGGCTGGGGAGGAAATCCTGGGCTCCTTCCCAGGCTCGGTGTACAGGATATTTCCAGCATCCATCCCAGCGTAAAAGGTAGGTGGCAGCAGCAGCAGCCGTATTTTAAAAGGAAAGGGCGAGTCTGGCACTGAAAGATAAAATGCACCGCCCTCATTCTAGAGGAGAGGGTCCAGAGTATGAAGAATTGGCACTGCTGAGGCCCCATCTCAAATACTGTCTTTGGTTTTGGGCTCCTCACTACAGGAGGGACATTGAGGTGCTGGAGCGGGTCCAGAGAAGGGCAACGAAGCTGATGAGGGGCCTGGAGCACAAGTCTGATGAGGAGAGGCTGTGGGAGCTGGGGTTGTTCAGCCTGGAGAAGAGGAGGCTGAGGAGAAACCTTATCACTGTACTCCTGAAAGGAGGCTGTAGCGAGGGGGGGTCAGTCTCTTCTCCCAAGTAACAAGCAATAGGACAAGAGGAAATGGCCTCAAGTTGTGCCAGGGGAGGTTTAGATTGGATATTAGGAAAAATTTCTTCACTGAAAGGGTTATCAAACACTGGAACAGGCTGCCCAGGGAAGTAGTGGAATCACCGTCCCTGGAGGTATTTAAAAGACAGGTAAATGTGGTGCTGAGCAACACAGTTTAGTGATGGGTTTTGTCGGTGTTAGGTTGATGGTTGGGCTGGATGATCTGAAAGATCCTAGATGACTCTATTCTTCTAATGACCAAGAGCAGAGGGGCACTCTGCCTTCACGCTCGCCCATCGAGCACTCAGGAATACTGCAACACCCCAACTTGGGGAGAAGGGGGTAGAAAGCTGCTCTGTGAAGGGCTCAGAGAAAAGGGGTGCCCCCAGCTCTCCCGGTGGCAGCGTTTGTGTCCATCCACCCATCCCTACGCAGCCGACAGGAGAGATTTTTCACATCTTAAGAAACTAACACTGGAGACTAAGTGTGACACGCAGAGGGAGGTACCAGCACACAGCGGCCAGTGGTGTCAATCATCAAAAAGCCACGGATTTTAACTCCTATGTCAAATGAGCTGGGTGTGACTCCAATGAGATTGAGTTGTGTGGATGTGTATTTTTTATTCCTGGTAGTCGTCGCATGCGCTTTGACGGCTGAACGTAACTTTCCACTGTGAGTCGCCTTCTCTGCCCAAACAATGGGAAAAACACCTCCAAAAAGGACAAAGTGAAAGTGAAGAGGATTTGATTTCTGGGTGGGTTGTTAAGCAAACACCATTCGAGAGCATTTCTCTGTGATGCTTTTTCACATACACAGGGAGCTTGGAACTCGTGTCATCCAAACAGTATTTGAAAGGTGACTCTGTATATTGTGCTGGTAAAAGGTGTGGAGGTGAAAGCCCTGGAGAGTTATAATACCTGTCTGCAAACAGACTCAGTTCAGACTTTCTCAGGCAAGGTCAGAACTATCCCAGAATATTTATGGGCTCATCTGGTGCCTGGATATTGTGAAAAATAGCCCAAGAATTACTGTCCTTGTGGCGTTCACAGCTGAAACTGCTAGAAAGCCAAAAATCGCAGGGGACATGCTGTTTTTCCATCCCACCTTCCCAGAAAGTGCAGAAAAATCTTGATAATCCCCTGAAAAGAACCAAGATTCTCCACCCTCCAACTGGGCCCCTCTCGACTAAATTCTAAGGGATAAGAGAAGGACTGAAAGAGCATGGACCAGACATGGATTTAGGTATGTGTATCCAGCCTGCCCTGTTCTTTGATGCCACTGACTTCAATAGGATTTCGCTCCTTGAGAGTATGACCATGTTTCTCTCATCTCGCTCCCAATCTACAGGGGTGTAGTCAAAGCCACCCGTCGCAATCACTGGATTAGAGCTGCCATTTCCATGGGTATGTTGCACTCCTTACTGTATTCTCGACAAAGAAGCTCCTACCAGAACCCTTCAGGCATATTTGTACTCCTACAGCTGAAAGTGAATCATGTACGAGCAGCCATCGAGCCTGAGTTTCTTTGTATTTCTTCACATCCACCCACGTGGAGCTGGATTTTAGCTGACAGAAATCAAAGGAAGTCGACACTGATTTACCGCAACTGGGATCCGTCCCATTTGCCATAAACTTATCTGGACGCATCAAGTGGAAAGCTACAGTTTTCCCTTTACATCTATCACGAGGGGGAAGAAATCACCAAAACAATCAAAACCTGACTGTTTACACATGTTTTGTTTTATAAATGGGCTTGTATAGAAAGTTGCAGCGCTGTTGCACAGACAGCTCACATAAATCTCTTATCACAAATGCCATATGTCCTCATTTCCTCATCTGCGGTAAAATACAAGCAGCGGCGCTTCGATAATTAGGAAGCTGGAGGTAAACGAGTCAGCATCCAGCAGTAAGAAAGTGTATATGGGTGAAGGTTACAAAACACAATACAGAGAAGTTTGGTTTCGAGTAGTGTCACCCGTTCATATAACTTTCCATTGCGTGCCTGTCTGTGTGTTAACAAGCCAGTTCCTCCATGGAGGGGGGTACTGGAGAAACTGGAAAGGTCTGAGAGGTGCCTGATCCTCCCCATTTGGGTTTCTCAGCCTTGCTGGGCATTTACACTTCCCTTGAAAAGGACTCAAAATTTCACCTCAAAATGCAGTGAACTGACCTGCTCCTGTTTAAGTCCCTTTGATAGGATCTGCAGACACACAGAGTTGGAGAAGAGCATCCACAGATGGTCCTGCAAAAAGCCTTCTCATCAGACAGAAGGCACAGTGGGGGATCCCCAGCCTCCTGCATGGAGCTAGTGCCATTTCGCCTGGGAAGAAGGAGCAGAAGGGTCCCACAATACCACTCAGACGTTTTTTGGCTTCTCCCTCACCAAAAAAACTTGGACAACTGCCATCTGTGACCCTTGTTCGGCACTGGCAAGCCAAGCCAGTGTCACTCACTCACTTTGAACTTCACCCACGTGTTTCCATAAAGCTACTCTGAGATGGATAAAAATTAACTGAGTGCATAAAATTAGGACAACTGCTATTATGGCATGTCTGAATCCTTCCAAATTTATTTTTTTTTTTTTTTCTAAAAAGGAGACATTTCCTAAATTTCAGATCAGCCAGCAATGGTGGAATGCCCTTTTGCCCAGCTTGGTGTGCTTTGTGTAAGGGGTATTTATTTAATCCATCTGAAACTACATGAGAAAGGAGAGAAATATCCCCGGCAGCGAGATAAGATGATTATCTTCCTGGCAAACAATAGCAACACGGTCAAAATTAAAAATAATTTGATTGCAAATAGGAAGCCTAGTAAAGCAGCGGGACTAGAGGAAACATGACTAATTTTTTTTTTAGCTTGTCTGAACTCACACAGCAGAGCTTTGCGAGAGCCATAACTTTGAAATATAGATCTGTAGAAAACCCATGGGGGGAAGATGGCAACAATCCAACCGCAATAGTACAATAGGGGCAAGTTAATGCAGCTGGTAGATCCGACCTAAATGGCTAAATAGCAACAGACAAAAGCTATTTTAGGTATAATTTGGTGGGGACCACAGTAAATAAGATTTGGTGAGGAGTGGAGAAAGTGAAGGCTTTTTTCCTCGACTTTTTTTTTTGGTTTCCATTTGTTCGCCGTTCTCCATGGCAACACGTGGCCAAACCATGATGCCGGTGTCACCTGCAGGATCAAGACCAAGCTCTCTCTATGAGCCTGTGGGCCAGGGCTTCACATCCTTGGACAAGGTTGGTTCCTACTGTCTCCACAAAGAACCTTATTTTCTGCAGGGGAAGGAGGAATTGGCTGCAGGACCACAATGACCTTGGGATTTGTCTCCAAGAGAAAATTCTAATAGATGTGAAACCTATACAGAGGCCCTCATAAAGGCATTTCCTTCTGATAATGATTACCCAGCAAATGTGTTCATATGATTCCCAGAAAAAGTGCGTACTAAACTACCGCTTCCTTAAAACAAAACTCAACATGAACCAACCTCTCTCCGGTGGGGATGTGAAGAAGCAAATGCTGTCCAGGACAGCTCTTCCTCAGCGTCCACGGCAAGACTCTAAGATCTTCCTCTGTCCCAGACAGTGCTCGTATCTGCTGTAGACATGCTGTTGAGCTGGGAGGACACTCAGACTCACTTACGTGCAGTTCTTCTTGTCCTTGTATCACAGCCTGCATGTCAGAAACGGGCTAGTGACTTTTGATTTAACCCAGGGGACAGTAACATTTGGATGTCTGGTTTTAAACGTCTAAGATGACTTGACTGTACCCTTCTATAAATGTACTGTCTAGAATATTCTGTGCTTTTATTAGCATCGTTAGAGATGGGGCTCTGATATGAAGGCAGACACCACTCAAAACGCCCTGTGCGATAGGGAAGTCATTACATCCATTTTCCAGCAGAAGAAATTCTGCTGTAGGTAGAGGGTTGAAACGATCCGTTCCAAGAACACAGGGAGAAGCATGGATCAAAACACAACAGAGACACAATGTTCCCAGGTCTAGTTGCAACCACAAAACCACAATGTCTTTTTTTGATTTAAAAGCCTTTTGAACTGACATTTTTAGTCAACTGAGGGTTGAAGCAAATCCTCGGGTAGCTCCATTGAGGCCACGTTGAATTACATCAGCCAAGGATATGAATACACTTCACTGATATTAAGCTACTTCAGTTGCAGTTCTGCATGTCTGATCCTTTACCCGGGTAGATATTTTTTCTGATATTTTGAGGGCATAATATAAGTCAGGTGAGAGTGTGTTGCAAACCCACATGACAGCCATAAGCAGTAGCTGACACTATCTGCTAAACAGTATTTAAGCCACTTGGCAAACCTCATACAGGTCCAGTAATTGTAGGTGGATGGGAGCTTGCGGAGGGTCATTAGGTTCCTGATGAAGGAAACACTGCTGAAAGGCAGAAGAGGGAATGACAGATTTAATGAATAGTGGTCACAAGCTGAACTACAAAGAGCAACCGGTCTGTATGTTTTCCTACAAGAAGGATCATAGCAGAACCAAGGCCAGATGGTCCCTGACGGCAAGACCCCGCCAAACCAGAAGACATGACAAATGACACCAGGGAAAAGTCTCTGACCAGTAAGAAGAGTGGCTGCATTTATGCAGGCAGTGAACTCAGCTCTGAACAGGGCTGTGTCCTTCTGCTTCCGCCACAGAAGAGAGTGCCAGGTCTTTGGCAGTTGAAACATCAAAGCATTCTCTCTGGAACGGGAGGTCTCAGCATTAAAGGCAGGTTGCCACTGTCACCAACAGTTCAAAAAGCTGAAAGATAGATCTAGGTAGAGTATCAGAAATGCGTGAAAAGAGGTGTTTCACGCTGGTGGGCAGGATTTAGCATGCTACCCAAATCCAGGTAAATGCGATTGTACTTGTCATAGTCAGAGAGACATTGGAGCATGAGCTTGGATACAGCAGGTCTGGTAACAGAACCACTGCAGTCTGCCTCTGAGCAGTGCTGCACTGTATGTTGATCGTGGAGGTTTTATGCTTCTATGAAAACAGCTAATGATGACATGATCCAAGATCCTGTAAAGGGCTCGGAGGGAGACTCAGTAAAACATCAAATAACGATGTCAAACTTCTCATGCGTGACAAGCTAAATGCAAAGGCGTCGTTCTCACAGAGACTTAAAAGAAGCACCAGTTGGAAGTTACTTCCAAAATGAAAGAGGAAATTATTCAGGCCAATTTGTTACTTTAAACACGCGAAACATCATCTGAATGAAGATGGTGGCATGCCTCATTAATGAGTTTGGGCACAGATGTGAACATGGACATCAACAGATGACATGTCAAAGGCCGAAATCAGTGATGTGATGACACAGCAACGCTGGAGGCGAACTCTCCAGCAGGTGAGAGCTTTGTTGTCCTGGGGAAAGGTCACCACGTGTGAGCCTTTAACATAATCAAAACTTCTCAAAAGAATACACAGCCAATGTGTGATAGCCCCCTTCTACCTGATTGTTTGCAGTGCTGCTCAGTGCACGGCGGGACCTGCTGCTGCTGTACCTGCTGTTCAACAGGAGGCTGTCACTCTTGAGGGAGACTTCTGCTTTCTCTTGCCTCAGTTCTTCATTGCAGCCTGTTTCTGTCGAGGAAAACAAAAATGTTGGTATTTGTTGTTGAACTTCCATCACAGGAGGAGAGGAGAGAAGAGGAGAGGAGAGGAGAGGAGAGGAGNGCTTTATCACAAAACTGGCTTGTCTTTCTGACAGATTTGTTCTGCATAAGCCATAAAATAAGAACTTCCTGCAGGAGCAATGAGGTGCAATTCTGTAACTCTGTTATCCAAGATGGGTACAACAGACATTTCTGACTGTAACACTCAACTCCGGGAACAAACAAGAGACAATAAATGGCTTTAATGAGCAAAAAAAGAACAGCCAGAGTAGCAAGGGGAAGAGTACCGCTAAATGATTACTGACTTGGGAGTTGGGGTCTGTCCAAGACCTGGGGTCCCATGGGGTTATCTCTGAGAAACAGAGATGGTGCTGTTCACGTTGCAAGCAGCAATTGCTAGATGCTCTCTAGCCTCGTTCCTAGGTTTCCCCTAGGTCTGGATAGTCCACGGCTATCCAATTCTTTCATCACAGGTCTCCTGTGCAATTTCATCAAAGTTCACAGACCTCCCTCCACATCCCACAAATTAACTAACAACTTCAGGGCTCCAGGAAGGAAGCCATTTCTTGGAGGATACTTAAAAGAACAAAAATGATGGTGAGAGGCTTGTTCCCCTCCGTACTGGCATGGAGATTGCTGGTATTGCAGCGCCTGTTGGCAAAGCTTCTCCCAAAGGGAGAATGGAAAGCTGGAAAACCATCTTGGAGTAAAGAGACAGGTGTTGGTGGAAAAAAACACAAAGCTTTTGTTCTTCTTGACTGTGTTCATGTGAATGGAAAATCCAGGCAAGGAGACTGGAGAGCCCACAGCTCACAGTGCCAGGTCTCCTGGTTTCTAATTTTGGAACAAAGTGCTCCTTACAACTGCTTTTCCTAAACACCCCCGTTATGCATATTTTCAGAGGATGATTTCACAAGGTCTCACAGGAGCAGGGACTGAGCAGACGTACATGCAGAGTCTAAGGAGGAGAAACTACTGCATAAGGAAAAAACTCTCATCCTTTATTCTCAGGGTAGACTATAGAATGGATGCAATCAGCAGTATTTCAGAAAGCACTGGCTTGAGTGTGCAACAGGAGTGTCCTAAAAGAGTGCAAAGGAAATAAAACTGATCTCCAGCTGTGTGTTGGGTGTAAGGAGGTCTGGGTTCTGGGCCTGAGCGAACTATTCGTCCTTTATGGACCTGTTTTTCCTGCCTGCTCTTGCTGCCTAGATCGTCACATTTAACAGTCTGTCCTGGTGCTCTTGCCGCTGCTGGATTGTTGGACACCTCACATCCTTTATATCTGTGCAAACAGAAATCTGTCAGGGACTCACTTGCTTTTAAGCCCATTTTTGTTTCCCCATTGGCATATCAAGATTAAAATCTTTTCTCTTTCTTTGCACTGGGGAGATTTCTGTTCAGTGGAAGCCAGCCCTCCCTGCCAATGGGAAAGAAACCCTTCTCAGGCAGTAGAGCACCTCTCTCTTGCACACTCATTAAATAAGATCTCTTTTAAGTTGCAATACAAGTGGGTGGCTGTCAAGCAGCTATGAGTAAGCTACAAGAGGATGCCAATATTGCCAGACTTAATGTCAACCAAGACATTGTGGGGGAAACCTGACGGCAAACAAAAGTGAAGCCAACTGTGCTGTGTGTCCTTGTCCAAATGAAGGCAAACTGGATTTGTAAAATCCCTTCATTTCTAATATGATAAAGAGAGGTGTTGACTTCTATGGCATACATACTGCAAGCCTACAACAGTGTTTTCCTTGGGTGCGAGCCAAAGTTTTTGCTCCACTTTTCTTTCACCAGACACGAGCCCTCTGAGATGAGTCACTGGTTCTTACAGCGGGCTACAGTCTGCTGAGCCAGGAAAAGGAGCCCTTGCACGGAAGAGGAATCAGGAGATGATGTGTCATGTGGGTCACAGAAGGAATTGGCATCACTTCCCACAGCAGGCCAGTGCAGGATGCATGCAGAGGACCTGCAGGCCTGGAGGAGATGGAAATACAGCCAGGACTCCCAACCCACTGGGGTTTGGGTACCCAAGTGATCACCGGTGAGCACCTAAGAGTCCGCCTGGCTCTACCAAAAGCTCCACTTCAGAAATTCAGGTACTTAAATGAGCTGCAGCAATTAATTTCGGTAAACTTGACTCCCCAGTCATCGCCAGCTCCTTGCTGCACCATGTTCACCCCTTCCCCATCCTCTCCCACCACAGGAGAGCCCGTGGTGTTCAAAGGGGAGCATGTGGCTGGCGACCTCTGCCAGGGAGCTGAGCAGGAGTTTGGAGGGTGGTTTTTTTTTTGCATTTCCTCTTATTATGAGAGCCATCAAATGAAAAATAAAACGATCCTGAGGGACAATTCAGTGAGTAAGAGATGTGTTATCACTGGTGTCCAACATCAACTTACAGGAACTATAGGCTGAGGGAAGTCTTTTCACTTCGGCCGCTGCTGTCAGTGCTGGGAGTCAAAAAACATTAATTATTGCTAATCTATAGCTCACCTTTTGTGAGTCAACAGGTGAGAGAGCTATCCGCAAAGCTGGCTGGCAGGCAGGGGTGCATCCGTGTCACAGCCTTGGCACTTAGATGTTAAGTACTAATTAATATTAACAGAGAGAGCCGTGTGAGCGGTGCTCCTTGCAGGGGTTTCACTACGGCGGCACCAATGGGGCAGCGCTTCTGCGTGAGGTGGCTCCCAGCTGTGTGGAAAAGATATTATCGAGGTTAAAAAACCACCAAACCAACCTCATATTCAGCAATCAGCGTGACTGGCCTGGGCAGGGTGAGGGGCTGCCACGGAAAGGTCGCTGGGACCCCGGACCGAGGGAAAGGGGCCTTCTCCCCCGCCGCCTCCTCCGCGCCCACACAGGCCCCGCCGAGGCCGCTGAGGGCTCGGCCCGGGTCCCGGAGCCGTGAGGGGACCCGCCCGGCCCCCGGGCCCGCAGGGAGGCGGTGGAGGCGGCCACAGGCAGCCGGAGGCGGGACGGCTCCTCCCCGGCGGGGCGGGCTGAGGGGAAGGGAAGCGGTGAGGGGACCGGGCCTGAGGGAGAACGGAGCTGGGGCCGGGTTGAGGGGGTCGGGCCGAGGGAAGACGGAACCGGGCCGGGCTGAGGGGGCCAGGCTGAGGGAGGACGGAACCGGGCCGGGCTGAGGGGGCCAGGCTGAGGGAGGACGGAACCGGGCCGGGCTGAGGGGGCCAGGCTGAGGGGGGGCGGGACCGCGCGGGGC
>VXAK01000410.1:999-21451 GCA_013399435.1 Arenaria interpres | reverse complement strand
CCCGGGTATTTCTGTAGAGATAACCCCGTTTTTGGGTAGGCTGGGGAGGGGTGCGCGCTGCATCCCGCCCCCGAGAGCTGCCATGGCCCCTCTCTGTGTTCCCCAGGTGCTCCACTGGGCTCAGGATAACGCGGATTTCGTTGTTCCCCTCTACTGCTTCGACCCGCGGCACTACCTGGGCACCCACTGCTACGGCTTCCCGAAGACGGGGCCCCACCGGCTCAGGTTTTTGCTGGAAAGCGTGAAGGATCTAAGGGAAACGCTCAAGAAAAAAGGAAGGTAGTTGAGAAAGCGTGGTGCCAATACCACGTCTGCTTTTATTTTCTTTCTCTTTTTCAACACGTATTTGGGCAGTGAGTCAAATCGTGTCAGATACTCTGGGCTCTGATGATGGCTCGTTAGAGAGCCACAGCCCTTGTTATACGCCACAAGGTCCCATACGTAACCCCTATTCACATGACCTGCTGTGGCATCCGCAAGGGAGCAAAGAACCCTCCAGGCTGTGTGCCATGTGGGGTGTTGCTTTCTTGAACTCGGGTACCACACGTGGGCATCAGCCTGGAGCTCTTTGCCCAGAGTCCTGACAGTTGGAGACATGAACAACGGACTTCTGAGATGTAGGCAATGACAGTAGCCACTGTGGCATCTGTCCTTCCTTGTCCCTAGAGAGTTTTCCCTCACTGTCTAGTTCCCCTAAACAGATCAATGTGGATCCTGGCTTATGAGACTGGAGAGTTAAGGTTACTCGTACCCTTACCAGATCGCTAAACCAGATCTCTTTGATAGGCCACACTGTGGGAAGGGAGTCTTCAGGGATTCCTCCTGCATTACACCTTTAGAAATCATAACTGGGGTAGACCAGGGCCTGAAGGTCTACACGCTGAAGAATCCCATTGCCAGATAACATGTGGCTTCGCTCAACAAAAGATGCATCAGCCAGCCTGTCTTCTCCCAGAGCGGTGTAACTGGTTGTAGAAGCAAGAGGAATGGCTCTGGGTTTGCAGTGCTGTCTGGACCGTGCAGGTGGTGAACGTTGCAGGAGACCGAAAGACCTCATTGGTGGGTACCTGCACCCACACCCTGCGGTGAACAGATTCAGAGCTGCTTGGATGCTGCTGTGCTGTTGTCAGTGGGTGATAAGAGACTGATCTTCTGCTGTGAGATGTGTGGTTGTGAAGAGCCATGCTAAGACCTAGGCTCCATTTCCACAAGCATGAAGTACCTTCTTGATGCAGTGGTAGTCAGAAATCTCCTCCACATCCAATCTGTGGTGTTCCCTGTGGGCAGCTTGGTCTCTGCTTTTCTGTGGGAGGTAAGGGGAAGAGCTCTCTCGGCAGCACCCCTTGCTCCTGCCTTCCTCAGACCCAGCCCATCTTTGAAGAAACTTTTCAGTAATGCTTTAAATTATTCTGGCAAAAACACTGTATTACCCCTTCAAGGACTTCTTCTGCAGCACAAGCCTCTGTTAGATGATGCAGGTGTGTGTGTGTATGACAGTGAGAGAGGTAAAGGGACAAAGTCACGTATGAGGCTCCTCACAGAGCTCTGCACACACCTCTGACCAGACGTCTCACCGCAGCTTCTCTCTTGGTCTGGTGCCCCGGGTACACAGCTGGGCAGTTGGTGAGGTTGCAAGGTGGGAGCGAAGTTTTGTTGACTCTGTTACAAACACAGAGCATTCAGAGGAAAGAATTTCTCTGAATTCTCCTACATGAGAGTGGAGGGGGGTCTGCCCACAGGCCACCACTACCTGTGAAGGGGATTGAAAGAGGAATCAGTTCTTGAATCTCAGCCTCAGTGGGTGAGGATGAGCAGATCTGGCAGATTTACTTTTAGGTAACAGCCTGGCGTTCTGCCCGGTCATCCTTTTGAAGGCATCCGGGGTGGTAGGAATGTGTTTGACACAAACTCAGCTCCAGAGGCTTACAGACTCTGTTCAGTGAGTCCTAAAAAATGCAGGCTAGTCAAATCCTGTCTGTCTGCCTCCACATGCTGTCTGTGCTCCATAGAGAACTAATACATGGGTGCCTGGGCCAGAATTAGGACCTTCTGTACACATAAATAATAACATCAAATCTAATTCAGGCCAATATTTTGTGTTTGCAGTACCCTGGTTGTGAGGAAGGGGAAGCCAGAAGATGTGGTCCATGATCTGATTACTCAGCTGGGCTCTGTCAGCGCTGTGGCTTTCCATGAGGAGGTAAGGGAAATATCTGAGTGACATTGTTAAAAGATAAATTTAGGTTGTGGAGGTTTCTTCCTCAATCGAATGGTGATGCAGACCCTGCGTGTTCAGAGCCTTTCTTGTCTGTGGAGTTGTTAACACTGGGGAAACTGGCCAGCTCCTGGGCTGGGGATGGTCTAGGTGTCCGGGTGGGAGCCCCTGCTGGATGACAGTGGCTGCTTGTGATTGATCACTTGCAAGTGCTGTGTCTTGAGGAAAAGGAGGTTCTGACAACTGGCATTTTACGTCAGCTGAGTCCATTTCTTCTCCTGTTTGCATCAAGCTGCCTTTTCCTGGTGCCTTCCTTGCACAGGGAGATTGCTGCCAGGGGGAATATTCTACTGAGTGTAGAAAAAGCCCATGGTGAGTTGACAGCACCCATATTTAGGCCGTTGCCCACCAGTGTGTTGAAGAACGGAACATGAGTCTGGTCCTGGTCTGCCGATGGGGTTGGCGTGTCACTGACTTATCTTCACTGGGCTAAGTGGTTTGATCCAGAGCCTGGTGAATTTAATGGAGGGCTGTGAATCCAAACCACTGGTCCTGGAGGCTTTGTGTACACACACATACATATGTATATACGTAGGTGCACTCAGTATTAGCAGGGTTGACAACCAACACATCCCACAGTGCCTTAATCCATGCAGCACTAAGAACAGCCGCAGAGAATCAGACAAAGGGCCTAGTCTAACTCCATAGCCTTTTTCCTGACAGTGACCAATAACAGATGCCCGGGGAAGGCCACAGGAACAGGAAATATCTGTAAAGATATTCCTCCTGAGTATTTTCCCAGCCTCCAAGAACCTGTTGCTCAAGGACTTCTTGGAACAGCTATGCTATCCTCATACTCAGTAACCCTCAGTGGATTCCTTTTACATTCTCTTGTCCAGTCACCTTTTCAGTCCTTCCAAACTTAAAAGGTCTGCAACGTCCTACGTCAAGGAGTTCCTTATTCTGGTGTTGGCACTACTAATGGAGAGTGACAACAGTCGTTGGGTTTGGCACAGAGGGAAATACTCTGAGATTGTCTGTGAGCACCTCTCTCTAAAGGGATGAAGCTAAACGGGGAGATGAGGGAGGAGAGCAAGACCAGGGGCTGTGTGCGTGCAGGAGCTGAGGCCACCCAGCCATGGCCTCACTGCATTTTGTTCTCCCCAGGCCACGCAGGAAGAGCTGGATGTGGAGAAGGGGCTGTGCCAGGTGTGTAGTCAGCACCGGGTGAAGATTCAGACATTCTGGGCATCCACGCTATATCATCGGGACGACCTTCCCTTCGGGTCCATTTCCAGGTGGGCTACTCCACGGTATCACTCACTGCTCCACTGTCCCGTTTGTTCCTCACTCCATTGACCTGCGCAGGTGGGATCTTGGTCATCCAGTCCCACAGGGAAGAGACCCATTAGCCCATCTGCGTTTCTGGAACAGTGCTGTCATGCTCATACACATCATGGAGAGGGGGCATATTCATCCCTCTGTACTAGTAAGATTTTAGTTTCAATATGCATAAAGTCAAGGGGTTTGTTTGACCATTTGTGGAGCGACTGATTTCCCTCTGCCCTTCCACCAGCGCAGTTTGGATACTCTGTCTGCTGTGCCTGGAGTCCTTGTGACATTGGGCTGAATCGCTCCATTCCCCCTTCTGGCTAAATGCAGCTGCCTGTGAGAGTAGCTCTTTGTGTGTGGACTCTTCACAGTTCCCTCAATAGTCACCTGAGGTGTAGTTGGTGGAGTTGAGTGATTCATGGCATTCTATAGAAAATGTATAAAATAGGGCCATAAAAACGCCTGTGTCTCTCCATTGACTGAAAAGGCAGCAGGAAGTTGCAAATTTTTACACTGAGGTGAGCCTTGTGGGTAATCAGAAGTTAGGTGAGATAAATCTGACCCTCATCAGGACACACCTTAAATTGAAAAGGCATCGTTTGCATCAGAAGCAGAAAGAAATTGGCTGAAGGACTGAACTTGTGATTGCTGCTAGCCCTGAGGGCACCTACCTCTGTTGTGCCCTGCAGTGTACAAACATGCATCACAAATAGGTGCTCTTCCCTCAGAAGAGCACAGCCTGGAAAGCTAATGGAAGCTCCGTGGTGCTGTGGAGGGCCCAGGGTAGACATCCTGTGGAGTTCTGGAGTACTGTGTCCAGTTCTGGGCTCCCCAGTTCAAGAAGGACAGGGAACTGCTGGAGAGGGTCCAGCAGAGGGCTACAGAGATGATTACTGGCCTAGAACATCTCTCTTATGAGGAAAGGCTGAGGGACTTGGGTCTTTTCAGTCTGGAGAAGACTGAGGGGGGATCTGATCAATGCCTGTAAATACTTAAAGGATGGGTGTCAAGAGGATGGGGCTGGTCTTTTTTCAGTGGTGCTCAGGGACAGGACAAGAGGTAACGGGCACAAACTTCAATAGAAGAAGTTCCACCTAAACATGAGGAGGAACTTCTTTCCTTTGAGGGTGGCAGAGCCCTGGAAGAGGCTGCCCAGAGAGGTGGTGGAGTCTCCTCTGGAGACATTCAAACCCTGCCTGGACACGTTCCTGTGGGATCTGCTCTGGGTGGACCTGCTTTTGCAGGGGAGTTGGAGGAGATGATCTCCAGAGGTCCCTTCCAACGCCGTATCATTCTGTGATTCTGTTATCTGACTGCACTGTGTGTAATCTCTGCAGGTTGCCTGATGTCTACACCCATTTCCGAAAAGCGGTGGAATCTGAGGCGAAGGTCCGGCCGACCCTGCGCATGGCAGATCAGCTGAAGCCTCTGGCTCCAGGGGTAGAAGAAGGGTGTATCCCTACAATGGAGGATTTGGGACAGAAGGGTAAGAAAACTTAATTTGGTAGCTGCTCCCACGAAATCCTACTTTGACATGTCCCTTACTGAGAATTAAAACATGGAGGCCTCCCAAAGGCAGTGGTTGTCCTTCAAACTGTAACTAACCCTCTGTTCGCTCACACAGCGAATGAAGCTAAATTCCCCGCGTGGAGGAGCTGCCCTGCAGCTGGGTAGAAAACATCCTCTTAGTCAGTCATTTTTAATAGGTTTGATGTGGCCCTTGTTTTAAAGGGAGACCAGGGCACAATCTTTATGTCCCCAAAGCAGGTATCTCTACTGCTGAACATCCTTAGATTTTAAGCTCCCTACTTTTTGAGATGCTTTCCAAGAGGGGGTAATAAGGTGATGGTTTTTTTTTCTGTGGCAGATCCTGTGACTGATCCACGAACAGCCTTCCCCTGCAGTGGAGGAGAGACCCAGGCTTTAATGAGACTGCAGTATTATTTTTGGGACACGGTAACTCATACATTTCCTTGTCTACATCCTCCCCCTTGTACACACGGCTGTGCAAGTGGGTGAGGCTGCAATTTCACTTCCTAATAATATTTCCTTAGTGCCTGTATAACACTTTACAAAGGAGGGAATTAGCGTTATTTCAGTTTTTCAGAGAGACAAAGTAAATCAAAAAGAAGTCATCCAGGAACTGGGAATGTAAGCCAAATACTTAGGAACCTAGTTTAGTGGCCATCCCTCTTCAGTCTTTTTTTCCATTGACTTTTGGGAATTGGGACAATTTTTTAGCTCCTTTACCTTGATTTTTCCATTTCTACTTTCCTGAACCATGTCATCAGCAATGTAATCCCACCGTTTTGGAGAGGTGAATAGTGGCCTAAGGGACTGCAATTGCAATGGGGGTGAGGAAAAACTGACAGGGTAAAAGAGAGAAAACTCATGGGTTGAGATAAAGACAGTTTAATAGGTAAAGCAAAATAAGGAATTCTTTCACTACTTCCCATCAGCAGGCAGATGCTCAGCTGTCGCCGGGAAAGCAGGTCTCCATCACACAGAATGGTTACTTGGGAAGACAAACACCATCACTCCCAACATTCCCCTTTTCCCCCTTCTTCCCCAGCTTTTATCCCTGAGCGTGACATCATATGGTGTGGGATATCCCTTTGGTCAGTTGAGAGTCAGTTGTCCCGGCTGTGTCCCCTCACAGCTTCTTGCTCACCACCAGCCCGCTCGCTTGGTGGGGCAGTCTAAGGAGCAGAAGAGGCCTTGATGCTGTGTAATTAAGGCAATAACAGCTGGGAAATAACTAAAACATCCCTGTGTTATCAACACTGTTTTCATCACAAATCCAAAACACAGTACCACACAAGCTACTATAAAGAAAATGAACTCTGTCTTCCTGCTCTGTAAGTCCAGGACTCCAAGCTCTGGAGTCCTCAACACAGGAAGGACATGAACCTGTTGAAACGGGTCCAGAGGAGGCCACGAAGATGATCAGAGGGCTGGAGCACCTCTCCTGTGAAGACAGACTGAGAGAGCTGGGGCTGTTCAGCCTGGAGAAGGCTCCGGGGAGACCTTATAGGGGCCTTCCAGTACCTGAAGGGGGCTAGAGGAGAGATGGGGAGGGACTCTTGATCAGGGAGTGTATCGACAAGACAAGGGGTAATGGTTTTAAATTGGAAGAAGGGAGATTTAGATTAGGTACCAGAAAGAAATTATTTGCTGTGAGGGTGGTGAGACACTAGAACAGGTTGCCCAGAGAAGTTGTGGATGCCCCATCCCTGGAAGTGTTCAAGGCCAGGCTGGATGGGGCTTTGAGCAACCTGGTCTGGTGGGAGGTGTCCCTGCCCATGGCAGGGGGTTGGAAGTGGATGATCTTTAAGGTCCCTTCCAACTCTAACCATTCTGCGATTCCCCGGTGAGCCAGGCAGCCCTTTAGCAGTTGTAACCTGTGTGGGTAAGGGGATCAAGGAGAGAGCAGGTTTCCCCATGTCCTCTGGGTTGTCAGTGGAGATCCCGGAGAACGGAAGGTCTGCACCCTGCTGTAAATGTGGGTGGCCCAGAAGCAGCAGTGATCAGGATTCCCGCAGCCGAGTGTTGGGTGCTGTCAGACACTGTGGGTTCTCCAACCCAAAGAAGCAGCCGCGTGGACAAAGGAACTGGCCCCCGAGTCTGAACTGGTGCTTGTCAGTGGATTATTGATCCAGAGTCAGGCAGGTATGGGCGGGGAGCAGCACAGCCAGGTTCATAGTGTGTCTAGAAAGAAACGTGCTGCAGGCTGAAGCGGGGAGCGTAGCTAGTGACATACGTCCCAGAGCTACAATGAAAAGTGCTGGCCTGATTAATTCCTGTGCACTGGAGGCAGCAATTTGGCAGCTCTGTAATCCTTGCGTGCAGCCATGAGAGGGAGCCCAGCCCTGCCAGATTGCTCTAGCTCCAGTATGAAAGAAAACATTTAGCGGGTTGCGTATAAAGTATTAAAACCTTTTGTTCTTTTGCTGGCACAGAACCTGGTTGCATCTTACAAGGAGACTCGGAACGGACTGGTGGGAATGGATTACTCAACCAAATTTGCACCATGGTAAAGATTTTTGTTGTGAGACTGGAAGCTCCTTCTCTGCTCCCATCCCAAACTGATGTTACCCGTCTGCTGAGTGCTCACTGGGAATGGGTAGGGGAATAGGGGTGATTCTTTTAGCCCTTTTTCTTGGGGTTCAGCAGCCTCAGAGCTCCTTTTTATTGTGCTTCCAGGTAGTGGTCCCCTGGGAATTAGGAATTGCTGAAGCGTAGCAGTGCGGTGCCAAGAGCCCAGCGAGCTGAGAGCAGCAATGTGGACAGGGAGCTGGAGAGACACCCCTGATCCCTTTGCCTTTGTCCTGTTTGATGTATCAGGGGTGGTTGAGAGCAGCCAGGGAAGCAGCAGAACTCCTGCGCGTTGGCAGGGCTGTAGCAGAACTAAATTCAGGCCTGGTTTGCTGAATATTGTGGGGCAGGTCACCTCACCTCACGGCCATTTTGTTTTTCTCTGGGGTGAAGAGACACTTCTGATTAGTCCTATTGCAAAAGGATCTCTTGTTTAGGTAAAGATGATGACTTCTAATTAGGGGGTTTAGTCTCTGGTGCTGGAAGGGGCAGAGTTAATTCCAGACTGAAACTGCAGCAGCAGAACCCAGTTCAGCCTAACGCTGCGGACATCTGGAGTGTTTTCCCAACAGAATTGCAACGTGAAACAATTTTCTGAGGCTGCTACAAGGTCAGGATTTCTTATTTTCATCTGGCTTTGTGCTTTAATGGCTGCGGTGGATGGCTCCACCTGGTGGCACTTGAGGGTCCCAGGACCGCTGGCACTGCACAAGTTCTTTGTTTGTGGGCTCCACTCGAGTTTTTCCGCGCTGGCCATTTGCCCAGGGCAGACAGTCCTGATCTGCCCGCCCCAAAGGGTTCCTCTGTCAGATAATCAAAATCAGACCGGTTCAAATCGCAGCCAGTCATTCACAGCTCATACTGGCCATTTCTAAGTGTTAGAGCTCGTCAACAATTAAGGAAAAACTCTTCAGGCCCTTTCTTCCTGTTTTCCAAAATTCATCAGAACATCAAATGCTTCCATAAGCCTTAGTGGGAAATTGCAGTAAAATACGTTTCTAGGAAAATCAAGGTAAAATTTGTTCCTTATCACCCTTTGTGATGGGGTTTGGAGTCAACGAGCTCTTTCCTGTCTTGCTCAGCCCTGATTTGGAACAAAGGGAAGGAGCCCAGTGGGTTGAAATGCCAGAGCTGGGTTTGATTCCCTGGTTTTCCTGCCCTGCCTGAGATTTTCACCAAGCCATTTGCCTTCTGTGCTTGCTCAAATGAGACACTGAGGCGTTGCAGGAGACGGAGCCCTGGGCGTAGGATAAACAGGTCTGTAGTAAAAGGGGAGGCTATTGAGAAGGTGGGACCTTCGTGTAGAGTTTGACATCTGAGATCCATTTCTGGGTTTGTCCTTGTTGCGTCAGGTCACCAGCAGAGTAAGTCTTTTAGGTAAAACTTGTGTAAAATGATTTATCTCAGTAGGTTGGAGACTCCTGTAATAGTCATATGCTGGGAAGGGGGGGAGATTTTGATTCTCAGATTGAAGAGTCGCAACGAAGTCATACAACTTGACTAACACCATTTGTGACAGAACTGCAAACAGAGAAAAAGTTCTCAGACAACAGCTCTAGGCACAAAGCTGCCCCCTCCTCTCTCCCCACACGGACATCAAGCTCTCAGTCCTGCATTGCGTTCAGGACATCGTTCTTCTCCTTTCAGGCTGGCTCTGGGCTGCATTTCGCCTCGATACATCTATGAGCAGATTCAGAAGTATGAAAAAGAGAGAACGGCAAATCAGAGCACGTACTGGTACGTCCCTGCATGATGACCGCGGCTTGTTTTCTCTCAAAAGCAAACGGGCATCTCACGCACAGGAGAGAGTGGTTTGTTAACTTTCTTCTTAATTAATATTTGTTTTTCCTGTGCCTCCTGTCTGGTTCCTCTGGGTTGCGTTGCAGTTTGCTTTCTGTATGCATTTATTAGTCTGCCTTTGACATCCAGAGGCTTTAGGCACTTCGTAAGTAAGGATTACTAATGCTAGTTGTCATTATTATTGCTAGGAAATAGTGGGTTGTGATTTTTAAAACTGATTTCTGTAAACCAGCACCCTTTACAGTAACTGCAAAGCAGTTACTATGGGCTGGACGAGAAGGAAATAAAAGCCAGAGGGTTTCTCACGCCAAGGATATGAGCAGGGTTTCACCCAAAAGGCTCAGTGACCGTGTGACTTGCACCGATCACATGGTGATTGAGGTCAGTGTATCCATCCCTGGGCTGACCTTGAACTTGCTCGTGCTCCCTGATCTGCCCGAACACTTGATTGGAACCTGGGAGGGAGCTCTTATGGAGAGGCAGGTTCATGTGAGAGCCTGGCCTAACACTGGACCTGGATGGGAAAAAAACCAAGCAAGGAAGTCTGTGCAAACTGCAGAACTTTGTTGCAGGGTGTCAAACAGCGCAGTGATTGGTGAAGAACAGGCAGAACATTGCCGACTGTTCTGGCCAAAATACTCAATTGCATTAAAATTCAAATGACGGATAAAACAGCGACCTATTGCCTGTTGAAGTATATGGGGTTTTTTTTTTGTTTTCCCCTGAAGATAATTAAGAGAGGAAGGATTTCAAGAAATGGATATAGTCATGTTTTTCTGTCTAACAGTCAGCCAGCCTACCTGCAGCTGGAGTGCCATGGTGATCTGAGCAGTTTAAAGTGATAAATAATTATAAAAAACATTAGCTAAGCGGAATATTTCCAATATTCCAGAGAGCTGAAGGAGATCTCAGAGGCTGAGGTGCAGTCGGTTTTGAAAGGTTCCTTTAAGTCCCCAACAACGCACAGGTTTTAGGAATGTGCTGACTTGCTCGCTCATGCGGAAGCGCGAAGCTGAATCAGGTCCTTGCCCTGCTCTTTGGAGAGTTACATCCCAGCAGGGACAGATGAGAAACGGGTTTCCTGAAACTCTGCTTTGGGAGTTAAGGAAAGCTTCCCAAGTGATTCACGCAAAGTTTGCTTTCACCGTACTCATCCAGGTGCAAGCGAGATACGGGGACTTGGGGCAAGAACTGGTGTCACAGGAAGGTCTGTGAAATTGCCCGTTGTGAATAAACCTCACGGTGTTAATGACGGGTGCTGTGGGAGCCAAATCCTAATTCAGTAATTTTATCTGACCCCCAGTGAAATGCAGAGGTGACTTTGTGTTTTAGGGTCCTGTTTGAGCTGCTGTGGCGGGATTACTTCCGATTTGTGGCCCTGAAGTACGGCAAAAGGATTTTCTCATTAAAAGGTGTGTATGGATCCCTATATTTGGAGAAGAAAGGTACAGCCTTACAACCGGGAAAGAAAGAGAAGAGGCTGTTGGCCTTGTGTTGTACAAATGTTTTGCTCTTAGCTCTTGTGTCACCCCTGGGCCGTTGCTGGGGGATCTCACTATTAGTGCAGAAGTGCTTTAACACCACGGTGCTGAATACAGTGTAGGCGCTGAGACTTTTGCTCCAAATCTCATTAGATATGGGGATTATTATTAAGACATCAGTGGGAAACAGCAGCACAATAAGAGTAAAGATGCCGTTTCCGGAGTCACTCCGCCTTTGGAGAGAATCCAGGCTTCGGGCTTGCCCAGGTTCACTGGAGAATCTGGGACAGAGCAGGAACCGATCCACCCGGCAGCGTGAATCCCAGGACACCAGATATTCTTTCTGCCTGTGTGGCTCTTTTGGGTGCCCTGTGGCATCTCAGACGGTGTTGGATGCACCAGAGCCCATCTCTGGCCACTGGTGAGGTCTGAGTCTTTTCTTAAGTAAAAAAAAACACAAACAAAACAACAAAAGAGCAAACACCAACAAAACAAATAATCAAAATCCGTTAGGGCTTGAGCACCCTCCCTGTGCACAAGACACCCCTTTGCAACGCTTGAAAGGAGGAACAGATCATCTCTAAAGCTTTGCAGAAGGAGCAGGGCTTGTTTGTAATACCACTGAGAGGGCTAGCTTCACCCCAACCCCTTCTGTCAACCATGGGGCCTCTGGCTGTCATTGTTTTATTAATAACTACCTGCATCTGCATTTGTCTTCATTAGCAGTTCATTTTGTTTCCTCAATAGGGCTTCAAAGTAAAGAAGTCCCCTGGAAGAAGGACCTTCAGCTCTTTGACTGTTGGAAAGGTCAGTAGAAACCACAAGTTTGGCTAAAAGTGTGCTTTTGGTATCGGAATCGGTGAAATACACACCTCTCTGTCTTTCTTCACATCAATGACATGTGTGTCCACGTGCACAGAGGTGCAAATGAATCTTTTTCTTAGCGAACAGGCTCTCTGCTTTTCAGGTGTTAATCCTTGGGGACTTGTCCAGGCTGCCCCTCTCTGCTATTAGTCCCCTGTCAAGAATCTTCCTCTTCTTGGCCCATCTCACTAACGTGTGTGTGTTTATTTTGCTCTGTGAAATTCCCTGCGGTCCACTTGATTTTTTTTCCAGTCTGAGATTTTTCTATACCTTTTTTTTTTTTCCTTGCTGGATATCTCCTCATTTTAATTTTCAGTATCGTTGCCCGTTTAATTTCCAGCGGATCTTACACCAGCTAAAACCTCACTGAAATCTCTCCCTGCTGCTGTACGCTGGCACTCTCTTTCCTGCTTGGGTGGCTGGGAATGCGTGAGCACAGGTTGGTTTACGAGCGCCCCAAAAATGTCATCATATCCCAGCGCTGTCTTTTGTCCCTGCAGAGGGCAAAACAGGGGTTCCTTTTGTGGACGCCAACATGCGAGAGCTGGCTGCCACCGGCTTCATGTCTAACAGAGGGAGGCAGAACGTCGCCAGCTTTCTCACCAAGGACCTGGCTCTGGACTGGAGGATGGGGGCAGAATGGTTCGAATACCTGCTGGTAAGAGCGAACCCTTTGTGTATCTGAAGTTGTTTGTGCTCCCTGCATCAGGGGGACAGACAAGGGGACAGCTCTGCCTGATAAGGAAGGGTGCAGAAGATGATCGGTAATTTTGAGGCTGATATAAATGCACGTCTATACTACTTGCATGGTATGTGCTTCCCAAAGCTCACGTAAGAGAAGGGAATCCATCAACCGAGATGTAGCTAGGCGGTCTGCAATTACACTTTGGATCCTCTTTGTAGGGTTTTAGCCAGAGATCTGTCACCCTTGAGAAAATTTTCAAACGTAAATTATGTTAACGGCGCTCTGATCTGCTCACCCCAGAGGCTGGGGAGGAGCACAGCCCAGAAATAGAACACAAAAAGAACATAAAAACATAAAAAGAAATGGCCGCTGAAGCCAGTGTTGGCACAGCATCTTTGCATTGATCGCCGTGGACAGGGAGCTCATCTAGTCAAGAACAGGCGAGCGTGGACAATAGCTGGGTCAGCTTCCAGAGAGTCCCACCCCAGCTGGAGGCGTCCTTTGCTCTGGTGAGTCACAGGCCTCCCTGCCGACTGCAGCACCATTTTGTTTCTTCTAAGCCCATCAGCAGCCACGCAAGCGCGGTTCCGTAGCTGGGTTGCTCCTCCATCCTCAGTCCCCGCAGCTTCTTCCTCGGAAGGTCTGAGCAGTGCAGAGGCACGGGCTCTGTCCAGCTCTGTCTGTCTTCTCTTGGTTGCCATTATCTCTGGTGATGCTGATGGAGAGACGCTTCAGCAGCGCCGTGCTGAGCGCTGAAAACTGAGGCTGAGGAGGTGAATCTGCATTTCTTCTTCAGACTGAACAGTCCAGATCAAAAAGGACTAACATCAGCCTCACTTTAAAGATCTTGTCTGTAGGATACAAGAGGCTATTGGTATTGAGGAAACTCGCTATGATGGATGGAGATAGAGAGAAAGCCCAGTTGCCCCACCATTATCTGCAACTAAAAGAGCCTTTTTTAGGAATAATTTTTTTTGTTCTTCCTTGGCGCTGGGCTCTGGCATGGCTTTGGCTGCGGAGATCTGCAGGAAGATCTGGGTGCTCTTTCCCATTGCTGGGACTCACACCAGTGCTGTCAGCAGGGTGGGCTGGCGCAGTGACACAGTGTGGGACTTCTGCAGGACCCTCCAGAAAGCGGTGTTGGTCGCTCTATACAGGGATGCTTTTCCACATGAGAGCCCCCAGCATGTGGCAGCAGAGAACTTGTATCGGAAAAGTGGTGGCCTTCAATCCTTTATACCCCGGATGGAATTTGGGATGGAAAATCTTACGTTGAGTGCACTAATTCTGCAGTTTCAGTGGGTGGTAGAAGATAACTGACACCCTGTGTGCCCTAAGCTTTGTAGCAGTGAATTGGCCAAGCAGGGGCTGCGTTTCTGACTCCTGCAGGCTGAGCGCGTTGTGTGTGACACATGATGGCCCTCCAGAAGAATGGGTACAGCACTTGCAGATGTGCAGACATGTCTGTGCGTGCCTGTCACATGGAGTGAGCCACTAGGACTGTTTTGAATATTGTGTAGTACCTGGCTTTCGATGGCATCTGTCAGCTACGGCTTTCAGAGCAGTTACAAAGGTGACTTCATTTGACAGAGAGGGCAGTTTGCTTCACGTCCAGGCAAGCCTCGTGCTCAGAGTCACCAGCTGATTGTGTTGGGAGTCAGGAATTGAGGCTTTGATGGGCGGGCAGCGTTGCCTTCCTCAGGTTAGGAGTTTGGTTGGGGTTCACTTGGCAGCCAGACCTAGTGGGCCACAGAAGATTCCAGGTCTTACTCTCCCAAGTGAGGACAGACCTGGAAGGTCTCACACTGCAAAGCTGCTCCCTGGGTTACTTACTTTTATTCATGGACCTGTCGGAACAGGTCCAGCAGAGGGCCACAAGGATGGTCAGAGGGATGGAGCACCTCTCCTGTGAAGACAGATTGAGAGAGCTGGGGTTGTTCAGCCTGGAGAAGAGAAGGCTCCGGGGAGACCTTATAACAGCCTATCAATACCTGAAGGTAGCCTACAGAAGAGCTGGAGAAGGACTCTTTGTCAGGAAGTGTAGGGGCAATGGTTTTGAATTGGAAGAGAAGAGATTTAGATGAGATATCAGGAAGAAGTTTTTTACTATGAGGGTGGTGAGCCACTGGAACGGGTTGCCCAGAGAAGCTGTGGTTGCTCCATCCCTGGAAGTGTTCAAGGCCAGGCTGGATGGGGCTTTGAGCAACCTGGTCTGGTGGGAGGTGTCCCTGCCCATGGCAGGGGGGTTGGAAGTGGATGATCTTTAAGGTCCCTTCCAACTCTAACCATTCTGTGATTCTATGATTCATACGGCCGTGACTGTTACCAGCCTTGCTGTAAGGAGGATTTGGCACTCTGCACGAGCCCTTTCAGCTCGAGAAGCTCCAGAGGCTGTAGGTTGTAGGCAACCACCGTAGGTTGTCATGGCCCAGGCTGATCCTTCTCTCGATCACCCTGTCCCCAGCTTTGCAGAGAAAGGGGAATGGATTTGGCAGAGCCCATTCTGCTGTGCCTTCTGCCATCTGGGTGCGTTGAGCTCCCCGCTTTAAGGAGATTTTTGGAAACATCACTGTGTGGAAGGGTCGATGCCGCAGCTGCCGCAAGGGGAGATCAGCGCTGAACCTGCTTAGTGACGTGTCTCTGCGAACTCCTTGTGCCTCAGCTGCCAGCGCTACGCTCCCGCAATGCCAGCACCTCTCCTAGGAACGCGCTGGGATCCCACACCCCGTTTGCTATCGCTGCCACTCCCCTCCTGAGCTGGGTTTGAACTGACCTGCAACTGGAAAGCTTCCAGTGTTGGATTGAAGTCACCCTGCCCAGCTGAGGAGCACCCGGACTGGACCGTGCTCTGCTCTCCTTTGTGGCCGTTCCAGGAGCCTTGCCACGTTTTACATGAGCATCCTTGAGAGCTTTTTATTTGTGCAGATGTGCAATAACTTGATGATGTGCAGCCTACTGATGCAAAGCACTTCTCTGCCAAGTCGCTGTGAGTTGAGGCCAATCGTCTGATGAAGGTTGAATACAGCAGGGGAAAAAAACTGCAGTGTTTGTATCGGTTGCATCTTCATATGCTCTGTGTGGTCTGTCCGTACAGGCTGAGTTAGGCTTTTCTCCAGTCCGACCGATAGGATCTGTAGAGGTGATTTTGTTAGTCTGTGGTCTCTGGGTAACTGCTCAGGAAGAATTTTCTCTTTTTATTGGAAATGTACTGGTTCTTGGAATGTGAGCGCTCAAAAGCCAGGGCTGGTTGTCATGAAGTCTGCCAGATGATGGCAGAAAGAGGGATTTTTTTTTTTTAAAAAGGAAACTGAGGAAGAGAGGGACTTTTGTTGGATTTTTACCCATCTCATTGACCTAAGGACCATGAAGTGAAGTAGCCTGGGAAGCTGATCCCAGCTGTACCACACAGCCGTGCAGCGTGGTCCTCTCCCGAGCCGGATGGGGAGAGATTCACCGAGGGCCGCCCCGTCTCTTCTTACTCTTTCCTTCCTTTGTTCTCAAGGTGGATTATGACGTTTGTAGCAATTACGGCAACTGGTTATACAGTGCTGGCGTTGGCAACGACCCGCGGGACAACAGGAAGTTTAACATGATTAAACAAGGCCTGGATTACGATGGCGACGTAAGTCTCGTTTGGTTGTCTTTCAACGAAGAGTGCAGCAAAGCGTACGTGATAGTTTCAGGGAAGAGGGGAGATCGATCTGCTGTGCGGGTGCTGCTGCAAAAGCAGTTCTGCCACCTCCTTGCCTACGCTCAGGCAGGTTCCTCATTGTTGCACAGGAAGATCTGAGGTGGGCAATCTGCTGCTGTCCCCGAAGAGGCCGGTGCTCCGTACCCCCTCCCTGCCCTGCCCTGGGGCTGTGCGTTTGGTGTTTCATCACCGTTTCTTCCGGGGTAACAGCCACATCCCACCCCTATCTCACACAGCCATTTCCTTGAGCGCAGAGCAGCTTCTCGGAGAACTCGGCAGCAACAGGAGAGACTGAGCTGCTCACGTGGCACCTCGGGAGGTCCTAGAGAGTAGGTTAAACCTCTGACTCCTCTGACTGTCCTCTGCAAGCGGTGGGAGCAGCTAAATCACCCTTTCCATGTGCTTCGCCAGCGTTCACATTCCAAATTACCTGTTTCCACCCTAATCCTTAGCCTCACGGCGAGCTGTGCTGTTGCCTTTCAGCTCTGTAGCTGGCAGGATTTCGTGAGGAATCCGAAATTAGTCCTAGCAGGGGATGCAGCAGTAGAGTTAGTGGGAGATTTGGGGGCTTGCCAAGCACAGAGGTGGGTGTGAGCTGCCCCAGTCACCCTAGTTGCCTTCAGTCACTGGAAAGAAAAAAACAAAAAGGATTTGTTAGGAGTGACTTCATCTCACTATGTCCTAAATAAGGCAGGTGAACTGTAGCAAAAAGCACCTCTGNTCCTCTTGACAACCGCCCTTTAAGTATTTATAAATAGTGATCAGATCCCCCCTCAGTCTTCTCTTCTCAAGACTAAAAAGCCCCAAGTCCCTCAGCCTCTCCTCATGAGGGAGATGCTCCAGTCTCCCCTCGCTGCCTGCGGAGAGAGCCTGGCAGAGGAGCTCCAGCCTCCAGCTCTCTCTGTTCAGGCACTGATTCTCGGCAGAGGGTTTAGCAGGGGGGGCTGAGACTTGCCAAGAGGTGACGGATGCTGCAGTACCCCAGCTGCTTTACCTGGACATCAGCCTTTTTTTTTCCCCCCTCTCTTGTCAAGACAGACCCTTGCTGGGCAGCACTTTCAGGCTTGTTACTGAATGGATGCTGTCCCGTCGGCTCTGTTCGCAGGGGGATTATGTCCGGCTGTGGGTCCCGGAGCTACAGGGGATAAAGGGAGCGGGTATCCACACCCCCTGGGCTCTGAACGGCGCCGCTCTCTCCCAGGCGGGAGTGACTCTGGGTGAGACCTACCCGCAGCCGGTTGTGACAGCCCCGGAGTGGAGCCGACACATCAACCAGAGGCCCGTGAGTACCGGGGAAGGTCGGGATGGGGTGGGAGGGCTCCAGGTATTTGTTCCGCCTGTAGGAGCGGCTGTGAGTTCTGCTCTTCTTTCTCGGTGTGAGAAACACCCACTCACATCTTAGAATTTAAAGAGGACAAAGTCACCGAAGCAAAGGTTAAAAAAAAACTTACTAATACGAAACAGCGCTGAATCGGGTGCACCAAAAATAGATGCACGATGATCTTTCAGCTTTCTTTGGCCTTATTGATACTCCCCTGCCCTCTGGGTTCCCGTGTTGAAGGCTGTGATCCAGTCCGTTTCTTGTCCCCCCAGATAACGCTCTGCCAACAAGGATCCTTTGACAGACCAAGGGCATTTCTGGGGATTCACTGGATACAATTTATTAGACTCTGCTATCACTAAGACTCCTTTGTTAGTATTGACACACTAACAAGAACATATCAATTAGCTGAAACAAAACTTAGCTCATTTCCCACATCGGGTATAAAGGGAAAAAAATTGCTTTGATGCAAAGTGCCGTTGCCTCGGAGCGGAGGGTGGTGTGGCTCTGTCTCTGTCCTACTAAACTAATCAGTCTGAGGCACAACAAGCCCAAGTACCAGCCTCCTCTCCCCCAGACAGTTACGTTGTGAGTGTTTTCCCCACCAATATTTTTGCCAGGGCCAACCAGCACCTTCCAGAACCTCATCCAAGCGCAGCGTGAGGGTACCACGTGCTAAGGACTGTCACAAAATACGGTCTTGACAAAGCCACCCTACGCCGTAGGGACATAAACGGCCAGTTGGCTTTAGGGCTGAAGAACAAACCCAAAGCCACGCATCAGTAAATAATCTCACTGTTCCATCTTTCATTTCCAGCAGGGACGAAGTCCCCACCCCAGGGGCAAGCGGGGACCCGCACACGCGCCAACGCAGCACAAAGACAGAGGGATAGATTTTTACTTCTCTCGTAAGAAAGATGTCCGATGACAGCTCTCCGGATGCGTGCAGGAGCTTGCGCTGCTGAAGATGCCGGGATAATGGTTAATCTCCTTGCGCCGAGCCCACGGTACAAGTCTGGAAACCACCAAACATCTCGGATCTGCTTCTCAGGTGTTGCCAGGGACAGGATGTGGATACTCGGAGGCTGGGAATCGCCGGCTGCGGTGATGGGGTCTTGTGTTTTCACCGCGGTGCTCAGGCTGCTGCCCTGGGCTCGCAAGGACTTCGCCTGTCCCTCTCCGGGAGTGGCTGCCTTTCAGTGCCGAGCGCCTGACTCCCAGGGTATGGCTCCCAACTCTGCAAAGTCCTTTGATTGAAAAGGACTGTCTAACTAATTAATTAACCAAAATAGCCTGGCCTTTCCGTTTGGAGGCGGTGTGGCTGCTTTCCCAGTGCCTCTTGCTTTGCGCTGGTGCTTACGGCTGTTACAGCTGCATTTCTACCTCTCTCTACAGATGGTTGGTGTGTCAGCTGTGTCAGTCACAACTCTTTCTAGTGAACTTTCTTATGCTATTATTTTTTTTCACGTTTTAAAGCTTTAAAACTGCTGATCAATGAGCAATGAAAAGTTTTGCTACTGGAATATTTTCTCTTCCTCATTTCCACAGAGACCCACAGACAGTGAGATTTCAGAGGTCGTTTTTTTTACCGTGTCTCCTGCAGCACTTTGGAGAAACCCTGAGTTCCTCTTGAAAACTGCCCTGGAGTCCTGGCAGTGCCGAGGTGGCTTTTGGTACCAGCCTGGAAGCTAGTAGAGAACCTGCTGAGAACCGTGCTTTGTGCTCAGTCAAAAACGGCTCCCCGGCCATTTGAAACATTTTGGTTTTACGCAGAATGTTGTACTCGCTGGAAGAGTTTAGGAATTTGGAGATATTTGTGCTGTGGTGGAGCACTGTTGCCCGATGGAGAGCCCAGGTTTGAACTCCTCAGTCCCCAAAGGAGTAGGCAGGACATGGTTCTGGAGTTATTACCACAAAGGATCCATTTGGGCTTCTTTCGTAAATAATACTACCTTATTGTGGCCTTTGAGTACTTCAAGGGGCCTACAGGAAAGATGGGGACAGACTTTTTAGCAGGTCCTGTTGCAATGGGGCAAGGGTAATGGTTTTAAACTAAAAGAGGGGAGATTTAGACCAGATTTAAGGAAGAAATACTTTACACCGAGGGTGGTAAAACCCTGGCCCAGGTTGCCTGGAGAGGTGGTGGATGCCCCGTCCCTGGAAACATTCAAGGTCAGGTTGGACGGGGCTTTTTGCTGAAGACGTCCCTGCTCATGGCAGGGGGTTGGACGAGATGGTCTTGAAGGGTCCCTTTCAACCCAAACTATTCTATGATTCTGTTAAATCTCATTGAACACCTACTTGGGTCGGTAGGTTCAGGTCTGGATCTGAGGAAAGAACTGATGTGGAACACAAAAGCAAGTTCTTGTACTAAAAGGAGACGAATCCAGTGATTTTGAACACATGCCCTGTTGGGGCCCTGGTAATAATCCCACTGTTTGGGGGTTAGGGGGCTGGGCAGGAATGCGGCCATCATGGGGTGAGTTGGGGGGACGATGGAGGAAAGCAGCTTTAGGAGAGCACTGTCCCCTCTGTGGCAGGAGTGACCACCACCCAGGGCTGCCCCATGGCCCCGTTTGGGTGGGAGTGGGGCTGAAGGACCCCGGAAAAGAGAAGGCTGAGGGGAGACCTTATCTATGTCCTTTAAAGAGTGGGTTGAAGGATGATGAAGCCGGACTGTTTTCAGTGGTTTCCAGCGATACGGTGAGGGGCAACAGGCACAAGCTGGAACATGGGAATCATAGAATCATCCAGGCTGGAAGGGACCTCCAAAGGTCATCTAGTCCAACTTCAGTCAGCAGGGACACCCCCAACTAGACCAGGTTGCCCAGGGCCTTGTCAAGCCTCACCTTGAATATCTCCAGGGATGGGGCCTCAACCACCTCCCTGGGCAACCTGTTCCAGTGCTCCACCACCCTCACAGTAAAGAACTTGCTCCTAATCTCCAATCTAAATCTGCTCTCCTCCA